>JANTPZ010150306.1:12393-28327 GCA_025593235.1 Vachellia pachyceras
TATGAAATAGGAAGTTGTGTGCTCTGTTTTTGTGTTATGTGTGGTGTGTGTCTGAAAAAATGGTGATATAAGGAAGATGGAGGTGAAAATAGAGGTTTGTGAAGAGCTGGGACGGAATGGTAAAATGTAGCAGATGAGGTTGTCAATAGAGGGCGCGATAGTTGTCAATATGGCTGCCTAGGTTGTCAATGACAACTATATGACTGCTGGGTTGGTTTTATTGTAGATTGATAGTCGGTCAGTTTTAGTAGAGGTTGGGGCTGAGTGTGTGGGTATTAATGTGATTATCTCTTGGATTTCTTTATAGTTATGGTGCTTGAAGGGTGACCTAGTGAAATGTAAAGTATGAAGTGTGGATATTGTTGATATGTGTTTGGGAAAGGGTAGCATGTGGGCTCTGTTTTTGTGTTGTTCATGCTCTGTTTCTGATTAAGACTGATGATGGAATGCAGACAAAGGTGAAGATGCAATGATGAGAAGGGCTGGTGGCCGAAGGTGAGAAGGAGTTGTTAATGCAGGCAGTGAAGGTTGTTAATATAGCTGGTAAGATTGTCAATAACAACTGAATGTCCTAAAGAAATATAGCTGCTAAAGTTGTTAATGTATGGGGTGAAGTTGTTAATGACAAGTGTATGGTGCAGGTGGTAGTTCGTAATGGCAAGTGTAGAGTTGAAAACAATGGTAGCATCAATTATGGGAAAAGACAGCAACAATGTTGTGATGAAGTTGACCTTGAAATTTGATACAAGCACATTCGTGGACCTTATAGATGATGAAGGAGTTGAACATTTAATTAAATTCAATGGAGAAAGTGGGCATGTATATGTAAATGAAGGTTGGATACGTTGATACTCATATGGTCTCATATCCAACCATCATTTATCCAAGTTACAATGTCTATGTAAATTATGTTTTCACTTGTATACAACAACCTATGTAAAAATTGTATATGAAGTTATCATATTATGCTTGGATCATTATCATTATCTTCATTGGTATGCACATGTGTTGTCATTAGCAGCACATGGTGTTGTCATGACTAGTGCATGCTGATACTCATAAGGACCTGATGTTGTCAACACTAGCGCATGGTGTCGTTAACACCAGCATATGTTGTTGTCAACACCAGCGCATGGGGTTGTCAATAACAGGACCTCATGTTGTCAACACCAGCACATGGGGTTGTTAATAACAACATCGTCCTCATGTTGTCAACAGCACATGGGGTTATCAATAACAACATCAGCGCAGGGGGTTGTCATTATCAGCACATGGTGTTGTCATTATTAGTGCATGGTGTTGTCGATATAAGGACCACATGTTGTCAACACCAGACTGTTGTCATTATAAAAAATTACTCATAACCTGGACATTATACACTTATAAATCACAACTCAATGAACACAGCAGAATTGCACGCAATAACCATTGATTAAATATGGAATTACATAATTTTTTGTACAAATAATTGTCAATGAAGATCATAAGCAAGGAATTGTCAATGAAGCTCATCGTCTAATACAATAAACCTAAGATGCATTCTATCGCAGTTTTGCATTCTTCTGGTTGACCGCTATCCACTTTTACTTGAGCCTTTTGTGCCTTGGCCATCACTTCTGCCTTCTTTGCCTTTTTCTCATCCTTTATTTTCTTGATCCTCTCCTTAATCTCACTGCATCACACATTATGCCATGCAACATGAAAGAGACTGCATCACTTCTGCCTTCTTTGCCTTTTTCTCATCCATTGGCATTCTCATCATCAGAATAATCAATGTCCATAGCTGATCCATCATCCAAATTGCACGAAGAGAATGCAAGAGGCACAACATGAGGAAGATACTGTATACCCATTGCAAATATTGGTAAAAAAAAGGAAGAATAAGGTCAAAAATAAGAAATATGCGAAATAATTAATCTATGCATACCTGTGCAAAGCTGTCATCCAAAATCTCTGCAACATTACTGAAAAACCCATGGGTGTATTCCCTAAGCTCACTAAACTCAAGTCCAAAACCCTAAATGAAATAGAAACATATCAATAGCTCTTGCAACATTGCAATATTTACCCCACAAGTGAGAACCACCCATGTGACCACACAAACTCTTTCTATTTGTCCATATATTGAAGACATTAGCCCACTATCAAGGATTCAAGGTGACCAAACTTTCAATCTAAAAGTCATGCAAACCTGCCTTCTTTTTATCATATTCACACTGACCCCACCAAACCAAGGCTTTGATGCCACTTGTTGAGCCTAGGGAGCATCAAGAAAGGGGGAATGCAATTGGGAGTTTGGGACTGGTCCACCTAGACTTGTTAACTTGATTTAGACTAAGAAACAGTTTTTATGGTCAAGTTGGGTTGGATTGGAGTAAAGCCACCATTGAGTCTGAACCCAAAATTAGACCAGGAACAAGAATACCGGACAATTTTTTGGCTTGATGGAAAAATGCTGAAAAAATTAAAAATCATATAACTTTTTTTAAAAAAATTAACATTATCAAAGAGTCCAATATGTTGTTAGACCATTTACGGCCATGTGATATTATGTCATAAAAAACTTCATATATTTAGGTGTTATTATGTTTACAACTTATTATGGATCAGCAAGCACTGAATGACCAACTCATGCAATTTAAATTGCAACCTGTTCATTTCAGATTCTTCCACCAATCCATAACACTAGAAGATCAAATCAGCTCAATTCATACAATAAAATCACAATTTGCACTCTGTCAATTACACTTTTACTTATGAGCTTTCATTTGGTTTCCATAAAAAATTATTTGAAAAAGGAAGAAAATATTTGAAAAACCAACATGGGAATGCTTTACAGTGTTTGCTTCTTACAATACACACAGTTTCTAAATTAAGGATTAGCTCTTGTAATTGGAATAAAATATTAAACTTAAACACATCACAATTGAAAACTAAAACAAACAGATACCTTCCACCATAGAGAAGAAACCCAAGAGCAGCAAACAAAGAGACCCCTGTAGCAACATCAATGAATTAGCAACAATTCATGATAGTCATAAGCAATAAATGCATATGATGAGTGAACTCATGACTTGATGACAGTCACAAACAATTCATGACAGTCATAAACAATTCATGACAGTCACAAGTAGAGCGTGGTGATAACCAACAACAAGAAAACACCATGAACATAAGAAAAAAGAAAATGTATGACATTTCAGTGTCATGAACTCACTTCTCTATGGTTTTCCTGTGCGCTCTGACTACATTGGAACAGAAAGGGCAATAAATCAGGCCACTCACCAGCTGAAATTGGCTTTTTAAGCCAGAGTTATTACTACCAGCAGAAAGCTCTCGTTTATACAAAATGGGTTTCTAAAAAATTGAAGTCAATTTCATACATAAAGAATGCATTCCATCAGAAATTTGCAGAAATGAACACAATTCAATTAGCGGAGCACACATAAATTACATGATCATTAAAATTCCCATCAAACAAGGAACAGAAAGTGGTAATCCGACCGATGAACAGAAAGTGTCTCCTCATGCGTTGGCGTGGTTCAAAAGGGATGGAGTGATGGCTGCGTTGTGTGCGTGTCGTCTGGTCTCTACTCCCCCTGTAACCAGGCGGCGTGGCGGCTTGATTGGTCATCTCCCTCCAGTGACAGTGGCCGCTTGTTGAGGCAAGATGGACGAAGTGATGAAGGGAAGAAGAAGCGCCACTGTCAAGGTCTGGAATGGCTGCCGAGCAAAGTGAATGCGAGTGGCGGCTTCTCTCTTTCGCATGCTCTCTGCTTTCTCCAGGTGGTAGTGTTTTCCTTTTTCAATCAACAAGGGCATAATGGTCTTTTCCCTTCTGAAATTAATTCCCCAATGGTGCCTTGGGACCTGTGGATAAATATTATGAACTTTGGGACCTTTTCCTAAATATTTCTTTTAATTGGGACTACACAGTAAATCTCCCAAAATTTTTCTTCAACACTCAACTCAATAGTAGGCAAGGTTGTCACCCACTCACCCTTGCCTCTCTTTCTCTTGCCTTTATTGAAGAAAGATTCTTTACAGTTACACATAAATGTTTGCGTGGCCTCTATCTTTTCTTCTTCTTTCTTTCACAAGCAGCATTGGAGAGCTTGGGTGTGCAAGATGCGAAAAAAATTTGGCGAAGGTGATATCTAACCGAAGAGAGTTAAGTGAGTTTTTTTTAACTCGGTCGGACCCCAACTCAGTGGTTTGAACGAGTTACTACTAGGTTCACCTGGGTCATGGCAGGTTAGACCAAGTTACCATGACTTGGATCGAAGTAGAGGTTAGGTTGCTGATTTTCGACCTAACCCGACCGATCCTGTCTGGATTCTCATACCTTAACTTTTCAACAAACAAATCTAAAAATTGGATCTAACTCTTCTTTTAATTCAATGTGCCAATTAATGTCATAATTTATTTCTAACTGTTCTACCCAAAAGTAAGTCTTCCATTTCACCTATAAAAAGCATTGGTTGATAGCAACATTTTTTCTCATCAGAGAACAAAACATGGCAAAGTCTTCCATTAAATTCATATTCTTTTTGGCTTTTCTGATCATCGCATCACTTAAGATTCTAGCTTTCGTTGAATTCTATGTTTCGCTACACTGTGTTCAATATAATGCAGATTTATCAAGCATTACAGCGAATCTATGTTCAAAACTTCAAACTAACTGACAATAAATATTTTATTCAATTTAAAATATTAAACAAAATTTAATTCTCATTTTCACCATATTGTGAAGCGTTTTCAATGGATATTAGGATGGGACCGTTTGGCCAAGCGTTTAGAGAGAAGAAGGAGACCAAACGCACGATTGCACAAATGAAGTTGTTTGGCAATGCTTTTAGCCAAAATGCCTTCCTGCATAAAAGGAGCTTATGAGGGGAAGTAGATGGCACTCACGTATGAACTCTCAGCTTCTGCTTCTCACATTTCCTGAGGGGAATACCTTTCAGCTCATTCGGTTGCTGTTTCAACTTCTTCCCTTGTATCCATGGCTTCCCCTGCGCTTGTAGCCAAAATGATTTTTTGAGAGATGAGTGAAAGTGTTGACACTAATGATCCAATTAGTTATATGGTATTAGTAGTTAATTGAATGAATTTTCTTTTTTTCATGATCTTTTATTTACATATATTTCCATTTACTCCTTTTTTATCATTGTCTTTTTCCTCAATTATCACAAATAGCTAACATAAAATATACATGAATGTGTGGCATTTAATGAGATTCATGCCCTTTTACATAATATGGTAACAAAAGTCACTTCTCCAACGTTTATCCAAACACTTTCTCCTTTTTTTAAAAAAGTCAATTTCCCACCGCTAATCCAAACATAAATCACATTACACTTTTAACTTCTACCAAGAATTCCTTTTCTAAAATAATTTCTACAAAAAAGTCACTTCTCCCACCTCTTATCCAAATGGACCCATAATGGATTATTGCATGCAGATGTGCGTGAGGAAGGTGAAGCAAGGGGGACTATGATAAGTTGCTCTCACTGACCATGCCCTTGCAATCCATTAATTGGATGTCACTTGTAATATCCCAAATTTCGTGAATGGAAATAAAGGCCAATCCAATAAATGAGGAGATGATTTAAGACCCATAGAAAAGAAAAATAGAAAGGAAAATGCCTAAATAAGAAAGATGATGATCGACTAAGCCCCACTCTTAAGGATTTTAAGTAAAAATGACCCAAGGGCAAAATGGTCATTTGGCACAAATGACAAGGGTAAAATTGTTATTTTGATTAAGAGGCCTAGGGTACAAAATGTCACCAAATAGTAAGGACATTTTGGCAATTTGGTCAAAAGTCAACTAAAAAGTCAAAGTTGACCAATGGTAAAGTTGGAATTAAGAAAGAGTAGAAAAAGTGATGGCATTTTGGTAATTATGGAAAAAAAGTAAAAAAAGGTAGTGGCGTTTTGGTAATTATGAGGAAAGTAAGACAAGTAATGTCATTTTCATAATTAAGAAATTTTGACGGTCCAGATGACCGAGATGTAATTATTTGAGGTAACCATTATTTGAGGTAGCAGGAGTCCTCAAACGTCGGAGGCCCGAACTGAGAAAAGTTTAGTTGGGTCCTAAAGTATTTAATAAAATTATTACCTGGTATCCGGTACGGGCAGTTTCATAGTACAGAGAATATCAGTGCCCAAAAGCCCTGAAAAAGGATTTTCTTAGTAAATTAATTATGGAAAATCCAGGAAGAATTTTGAGGAATGGAAAAAGGTTGGAGTATCAGGGAAAAATATAGAAATCTTCCATGCCCTTAAGTCAAATTGGACACCAGAAGCACATTTTATGGTATTTCGTGCGAATCAAGGAATCTTGACGAGTTATGAGGAAAACTCGGGGACATTTTGGACTAGGAAATGATTCACCTAAGCAAGGAGGCCTAGGGATTGGCACTACATGAGAGAGAAAGTCTTCGGAAAAGTAAAAAGAAAATTGCTCGATTAAAAGTTACTTTACGGAAATGCGTGCTACTAGATCAAGTAACCGGATAGGCCGAGAGCCAATCAGCCTAACCAAGTCTTGGACCCCAAGCTAGAGAGTAATGATGACACTTTTTCACTCACCACAAGAGCTTGACACTTGGCATAATCTCCTCCATTAAAGAGCCAAACTTGGAGACCAAGTTTTAATCTCATCCATCCATTGTTTCAAGAAGCTTTTAAGTAGCCATTTCCTCCCTCTCTCCTCCCAAAAATCGTGATGCTCTCTCCCCCCCCTTGGTCTGAATTTTTCTCTGTTCTCCCAAGCTCCCAAGACTCCATTTTTGCTCTCACAAGGAAGAAGAAAGAGCGTACACACACAAGGTAAAGTCTCAAGCAACCTCATTTCTTGTAACTTGCAACCTTTTTAACCTTTCTAATGGTTTGATTTCTTGAATGAGTCTCTCTTTTTGAAGATGAGAGGCAAGGATTTCAAAAGGTGAAAATGGAAAATGAGAGGTTTTTAAAGATACAAACGGTTGCAAGCTCTTCTTTAAAGTAGTAAAGAGTGTTGATGTTGGTTGTTGTTGGGAGTTGTTGTTGAAATTTTGGAAACCATAAGTTTATGGGGAGGTGATGTCCATGTGAGGTCTCGAAAAAGGAAAATGTGTTTGAGTATTTTGATGCTTGAATCATGATTTGGAAGCAAGAATACACAAGCATTCATGAGCAAAAATTGAAAAATCCAAAACCCTTGTTTTTCTGTTTTTTCAAAAATATGTAAAAATTAGAAGGAGTGGGATTTTGATGATTTTAATGCTTTCAATGGCTTTGGAAGGCAATTTTGTGTAGGGTAAAAGTAAGAAAAGAATTTTGGAAGCATTGGAAAGCAAAAGAACAAGTTTTCAAAGTTTAAAGGGCTTGTAAGAGCAATATGTGAATATTGCGCTTTTTATTATTTTTCTTGGCCTTGATTGGTGGCTAGAAATTTATGAGAATGTCAATATATGATGTTTAGGAAGTCAAGAGCCCAAAGAACCCATTGGGAAAGTTCACCAAGAGAGGATTTAAGTTCAAGGGAATTAAGAGAAAAAGGTAGCAAAACCCTCTAATCTTAAGCTTTATAGCGTTTGAAATGTGCTAAGTTGTGCATGACTTGTTTAGAAAATTATGATGATGAAAGTGTGAAAATGTGTTATTGTTTGCTATGGCCATATGCATTTCATTGTTACATGTTGTACTTTTATAAATTCACACTTATATAAAGATTGTCATGCTATGTTTATGATTGTGTTAGAAAGTTTTGCTATTGGGATTTTCCAAAATCTCATTATTCCATACTAACCAATGTAGGTGCAAGCTCAACCAAGGGTAAGGAAAAAGTTATTGGTGATTAAGATGATCCCCTTGCTCGTGTGAAATTTTGGTGAATTGTTGGAAGATACAAGTCTAAGTTAAGCTTTTATTAGCATGTAAAACCTCTACATGGATGATGGTGAAACTATGTGGATACATTCATGATATTATTTAAAGAAGCTAGACAAGTTAGGCATGCAATAAAAGGAAAACTCATGGCAAAAAAGGTTTCATAGAATTTTTCAAGAAAAATCAATTTTTCCAAGACAAGAGGGTTCCAAAGGCCCTGGAACTGACCTACTTCACGTGGCAATGAAAAATAGCAAATGAGTTGAAAATTTCCGGTTAAATACTACACATCCTGAGCTTTAAAATGATATAAAGTTTACGAAATTCGGATGTGTATTTTATGAGATATGATTTTTCAAAATTAAGGGAAAAATCTGGGAAAAACTGGAAGTAACTTTGAATTACAATGTTTTCGGAATAAATTGATTCAAATGGGTAAGGATTGAAACTAATGAGCATTTTTTCCCTATAGATCACTTAATAAAGTAAATTTAGAAATTGGAACCACTCCATTTAGAATTTTCTAGAATTAATTATGAATTTTCAAAGTTGGGCCAGAAATCTGAAAAATGGGCACATGAACAGTAACATTGTTTTTAAAAAAAATTCAAGTTCACTAAAAAGGCCAAGTTGAGTTATCCAAAGCCTAATAGTGGTTTTAAAGTGATCTAATGAGGAAATACGGGGAAAATATGAGGTGTTATATCACTGCCTGAGGAGCCTCTTGAAATGCACCAATTTCCACCTACTACTACTAATGATGATGATAATAATTACGATGATGACAATAATAATTGATTGAATCATAAATATATTATATCTTCATAGTGATTGAGCGAATAGTGGATAGTGATTTTAAAGTGATCTAATATGAGAAAATACGGGGAAAATATGAGGTGTTATATCACTGCCTGAGGAGCCTCTTGAAATGCACCAATTTCCACCTACTACTACTAATGATGATGATAATAATTACGATGATGACAATAATAATTGATTGAATCATAAATATATTATATCTTCATAGTGATTGAGCGAATAGTGGATAGTGATTTTAAAGTGATCTAATATGAGAAAATACGGGGAAAATATGAGGTGTTATATCACTGCCTGAGGAGCCTCTTGAAATGCACCAATTTCCACCTACTACTACTAATGATGATGATAATAATTACGATGATGACAATAATAATTGATTGAATCATAAATATATTATATCTTCATAGTGATTGAGCGAATAGTGGATAGTGATTTTAAAGTGATCTAATATGAGAAAATACGGGGAAAATATGAGGTGTTATATCACTGCCTGAGGAGCCTCTTGAAATGCACCAATTTCCACCTACTACTACTAATGATGATGATAATAATTACGATGATGACAATAATAATTGATTGAATCATAAATATATTATATCTTCATAGTGATTGAGCGAATATCAACCATGAATGTTTCTATTATGAGAATGTTACATGTAGTAACATGTTCAATATATAAATAATAAAACTTATGTTGCAGAGATATATATATATATATATATATATTTAATTAGGATGTTTATCAAAGTAATGAGTTTCTCCAACTCATTAGATCTAGACTGTTTAGATTTAACTTGGACAATCCAAATCTGATTTTTTTATTTTTTTGAAAAAAATTATTTTAATAGTTAAAAAATTTAAAATAAAATCAATTTCTTAACTATCATATTTTAAAATAATAATTTTTTATTAAAGAATTATAAGTTTAAAGAAATCGAATATGGAGGGTTTAAAATCATATTTGAACTATCTAAATCTAATAGGTTGACATAGCTTATCACTTCGATGAACACCCGCACTAGGTTATTCTCGTGTGTGTGATATCACAGTTAAGAAATTCCGGGAGAATTGAAGCTTGATATAATAACATATAGTACATTTATATTTGATCTAAATGAGAATATATATATATATATAAGTTGGTTTATTTTCAGCTTCCTTACTAACTTCACTCAAAGCTTTATATAGGAGTTAGACATGAAATTCACATTTATCCTAATATAAAACTTTAATCTACTTTGTTTTTTAGGTTTATAATTTTTTATCGAAGTATGTTACCCTATTTGCAACACGATCACTTTCTCATAATCACTTATATGTAATTACATTTACGTAACCTAAAGGTTTTTTTTTTGGGAAAATCCAAAAAAAAAAATTCGGTTGGTGGGGTGCCTTTCCTTTTAAAAGACATATGAAGGGTAATTTTGTAAAATGACCAACATTTTAATATCCTAAATTGTAACCTTCTCCCGATGTGTCATTCGACAAATTCGCATTTAAGAATTTTGAAATTCAGATTGCATTTTCTAGGGACTTTCCTTATTTACTCAATGTCTGAAAATGATGACCACCTATTTGTATGTCTTTGTTGCCATGCCCTCTTCTGAAATGCCATGGTCTGTTTTCCATGTCTTTTAGGTGTGTTTGGTTGGTTAGTTGTCCGAAGAAGAAAATAGCCTAATGTGTATCAATGTAATAATTCTAAAATAATAGCGTAACCATGCCTTTCTCTGAAATTTATAATGATCTCACTTTCTAGCTTAGGAAACTTCGAGGAAGAATGCAATAGTATTATAAATATTGATATAATAAAGTGACTTTAACCTCTTATAACTTTTTTAAAAGGAGGTCAACTTTATTTTTAACAAATTATTTATTTATTTATCATATTTGGTACTTTTGAAAAAAAAAATCTCCTATTGATATCGAAAGGAGTATTTGCTAAAAAAAAAGGAGATATTGAAAGGCCTAAAATAAAGAGAGATCAACATGTATTGTACAGAAATTAACTAATCTCTTTATATGGCTTAGCAATTTTTCTAAGTTGCTAATTTGGGATTAAAACCAATGTTGCATCAAATTCTTTCATTCCAAATAGAAAAGGCATACATAAAGCAAGATTATTCCAATAGGGTGAACAATGTGATTTAATTTTTTACTTCCTATAAAAACACAAAATTCAGTTTAGTCACCCCCAACTCAATGGAATATTCCATTCATTAAACCCAAATTAATTAGGTTACTTTTAATTTACGTATTGATATATATATATATATATAACATATAAAGTACAGTTATATTATATGCAGAGCTGACTAAATTTATCCACGGAAAATTAGGATAAATCTCTGATTGAAAAATTAATTTTACTATTGGAGATTTATCTAAATCTTTTCCATTTATTTATTATATTTATGCTGATTGAAATAATGAGAAGCGTGACTAGCTAGGGCTAAGAATGTGGGTTAGGCTTGAGCTAGCATTTTGCCAACTCAGCCCGCCTAACCTACTTTTTAATTTTAAAAATAATATATTTTATATTTTTTACTAATTTTCATTTCAATATTTTTTTACAAAGTATGATAAATAATATCTAATATATTTAAAAATAATATAAAATATTTTATTTTTTATATCCACTTTATATAATACTATATTTAAAATTATAACAAAACGTTAATTCTTATTTTTTTTGGAAAACTTAAAAAGAGTAATTATTAAAAATTTATTGATGAGAAAATAATCACGTGACTATTTAATCTTATAGAAAAAAATTAAAAAAATGATTTTTTTTTAAAAATTGATGAGTTGCTCAATGTCAAAGTCCCACATCAGAGAGGTTCGGGAGGGTGCTGGGCTATATAAGCGGGCGCGCTGCACACCTCATGAGACGTCTTTTGGGGGGAGAGTAATGGCCCCGTAACAAGTGGTATCAGAGCCAGCCCCAAGCCTTCGGTCTCTGGTGGACCCTCCGGACGCCGGCGAGGTTGCCGGTGGGCCCCGTGACGAGGTCGCTCGCGGATTGGCTGGGGGAGAATGTCAAAGTCCCACATTGGAGAGGCTCGGGAGGGTGCTGGGCTATATAAGCGGGTGCGCTGCACACCCCCATGAGACATCTTTTGAGGGAGAGAGTAATGGCCCCGTGACATCAAGCGGCATAAATCCAACCCGTTGGAGGAAAGTGTTACAGACTGCCACACCCAGCCTGTCAGTTTGTGCTTGTCAAACTAATAAAAGACTTTTTATTGTTTTTCTATTTCATAAACTAAGATCTCCTCAACATTCCGCCAAATTACACAATGTACGACAAAAATGATAATTTATATATTATCCATATAACTGTGTGTTGGGCAGTCATTTCAAACTTCTATGCAAAATCTAAAATAGTTTTTCGGCTTTAAAAAAAATATTTCATGTGAGTGACTTAAATACTATCAAATTCTCTGCAATACATTTTGACAATACAACTATGATTTTGGGGTTAAAACTCATGGTTTTTATAAGTTATTTTTTCACTTTTTCAAAACTATTCCTCAAAGTGCCTGTTGGATTAGTGGTGGAAACTAATTTTCAACGTACTTTACGATTCACAAAATAAATATATAAGAGGAGTTTTGTCTCGACTTGCGTAAATATAATTTTTCAACATTAGTACATGTTTTTAAAAACATTTATTTTTTAAAACATTTTTATCATTTTTTCTCAATAGAAACTATTTTCAGAAAGCTAATCTAAATATCAGTCAAGTTAGATTCAACTCGAGTCGGCCTAAATAGCAGAATATAATTTTATCATCTAAGCAACTAGATAGATGAGGGTTTGAATCCCAATTCTTATATTTATATATGCAATAACTTAACAGCAAAAGTCTTCTTTTTATCTTTTTTTAATAAAAAGAGATACTTTTTCTATGGTAAGGGGGCCATACTGTGTGTATCAATAATTGCGCCTACATGGATGCACATTAAAGCTGCACGATAAAAAAGTTGAAGCTAAGGGGCTTGGCCCAAGCACTATCTTTGGTTGTGCGCATGATAAAAGACAAGGCAAATAAGATAGAGACAAATGCTAACTAAAGTTAACATTAGTAGGAACTTAAATCACTTAGACACAATCCATGACCTGCTGGTATTAGTGTGTAGACTGTAAATTGTGTAGATAATGCATATATATATATACAGGGCATGTAGATATTGAACCATGCATACTCTGATTTTAGTCGTGTACTTACACGTTACACTGTCTTGCTTTATAATTTTTTCTATATTATTGTTTCTGTGTGCAGGAAAGCAAGGGGATATATCGAAAACAGAACCCTCTATCTGTTTTAAAAAAATGAGTCAATTATTTACCAAATAATTGATCCTTGTTATGAACAATTGTCAAGTATGTTAACAATACTTGACGGTTATTTAAGAATACCCGTCAATCATTTACATCAGCATAACTCAAAATGACAGTAACAAGTCTCAATACATGACAGTTAGTGTTAGAATCGTTAAATGTTACACAATATCTGTTGGTTCCGAACCAAGTGGTATTTGTTCAGAGAATATGTAATGCCTCCATCTAATTCTTAACCGTTTAGTGTAGTGAAAAGATAGCCGCTAAGTATGGACTTAGTGAAGTCATATTTCTATTGTCAGCTAATGCTACTTCCAGTTTCTGATAAAAAGTTTGTTACTTCTAATTTTTAATATAAAATTCACTTTGTAGTGTACAAATCAGAGCTTTATACACACACTGTACAAGTTATATTTTTATTTATATAAACGCTGTCGATTATATCTTGAATACTTTGGCAGAGCAATGATATGTTTACTTGATGTCGACAAGCCATTATCTCGTTTACCTTGCTAATTATATTGTTATTTTATTTTTGTGACATTTGTGCTTTTTCTTCAACAAAATTTACGGAGTAGGAATGTCATCGATCAATGTCAATATCATATTGAGTCCATGTTTTTTTTATAATTGTATGCCCCATTTTATAATATTGTATGCTTGTGTAAAGTATGGAAATTATTATATATGTATAAAAATATGTCGGAACCCAAATAATATATAAAGGTTACCATAATTAATTATTTAATAATCAATAAATATCATACATAATATATATAGAATTAAGTGTAACATGTGTTGAGTTTATATTTCGGTTGGTCTTGAGACACATTTACCGAGGTTGGAGATCAATATACTGTGTGTGTATTTTAAGGGTTAAAGTATATGTTCAATTATTGATATTTGCATCAGCTTTAACTTTATTTTAGGGTAAATTTTATTCCTCCAATCTTAATTAATTTCAATAGTTTCACTTAATAAAGAAAGCTGATTCATCAAAAATGAGTTATGCACGGCAGAGTTAAGATTGAGGAACTAAATTAAACATGTACATTAGTTCAAAGGACTAAACTGAAACTTTAAGATTAGTGGTACTTATTGAATAATTTGATTCCCTTGTGTGTGCATGTCTCTCTCTATATATAGATAGATAGTGCTTGCATGGAGTTCATATGACTGAAGACTTGAACACTTAAAAAAGGCTTCAGATCTCGAAGATTAACGTCGTCCTGGTCACAGAGCGGAGCATTTTCTCTATTTTCGGGTAATTAACTTCACACTATTCCCTCTCGTTCTCTATTTTCTTCATATACAAATTCCTCTGTTAATTCTTTATTTTGACCTCAAGTCTCTTTAAGTTCCTATCAAACGCTAAAGAATAAACTTGATAATGTGTTTGAATTTTCAGAATCTGGAAACATGAAGCCCTTGCCAGAGAGTGAATAGAAGTCAGAACAATTTCCTACGTAATTTTATTTATCCTTGGCTAGCCACCATGCACACAACATAACACACACACACCGTGTAAATTACACTGAGAAACTGAATTTTGCAACCATAAGTTTGTTACTATTTTTCTATTATGTTATGGTGGGCTGTAATTAAATTTTTTAAAATAATTACTACCGACAGTAAATATTTAGTTTGACTCTTAAATCTTTTAGGAAAAATTGCTAAAAAAATATTCATTACAAAATTTATTGTTCAAATGAGCTTCAAATTTGTTTAAAGATCCAGGTAAAATCTGCTTCAGAAAAGGGTGTGGGCTTTTTCCAAGTTATATCTATATGCAAAATGAAAGACATTTACATATGAATGCTTTCCTTTAGACAATAAATTATAAATTAGAGAATTTGTTCAACAAGTTCCTCAATCTCTCATGGAGATGGAAGCAAGTCATCCTTTCAAGCACTGAAATGAAACCTACATTGTACAGTTAATGACTGAGATGTTCACTTTTGTCCTTTCATTTTTTTTCCAACTCTCTTATTTCCCTTCAATTCGTCTATTTATATTTTAAATTGTTTGATTTATCTCCAAGTCGGAGGTTATGCGTTTGATTCCTATTTGTGATATACGCATATCAAAATTAAGTGAAAATTCATGTAGGTATCAATATCATGCATATTACCACGTAATTTTCTTGCAAAAGACAATTATTTAATTTCTATTTAATAAATTATTCAAGTTACGTCACAATTACATTAATGTTTTCCTTATTGTGTGTATGTGCGGGCCTGTATAAATTTCTATCAAATACATATATTTTTATACTGTTAAGTAATTTTAAACAGTTTTTTTTTGAAGAAGCTCCTATTATATATATATAAATTGAAATAATTCAGTTATTATTGTTTTGAAAAAGATTATTTAAGTCATAACGATTTTACTATACAATTTAGAATTCTTTTTAGGGTTAAGGGGTAAAATGATCTGGAAGTATTTCGTATGGGCATTAGTCGCACGGAAGTTATAAGGGCCATTTTGGATCTGAAAATTGTAAAATGGGGTAATATGAACAGAGAATAGCTAGGTCCATACAAAAATACTTATATAGATCATTTTTACCCTTTAGTGTGACTGATAATTGTCCTTTATATCTTATCATGGATGGAAATAATTATCACTATTTGCAAACTTACGGAGACCTTATTTTATGATATAAAAAGTACTTTACTAATTATTGAACCCATGTTCCTTTTCAGGATATCAACAGAAGATGGATGTTCCACAGCTACATCATCACAACCTCGACAAAATGTTTCTTGCCACCATCAAGGTGAATGAAAACACTCTCTTCCTCACTCACTCCCTCCCTTCCTACACACACGGATAAAAGATCTTTTGTCTTCAAAGATTCAATTTTTCAACTGATTATATAAGTGACACG
>JANTPZ010150307.1:0-10920 GCA_025593235.1 Vachellia pachyceras
CATTGCTTAGGCGCTTGTTTTAAACCATATAAAGATTTTACAAGTTTACAAACTTTGTTTTCTTGCCCAGGAACAACACACCCTTCAGGCTGTTTCATATAAATCTCTTCTTCTAAATCACCATTTAGAAAAGCTGTTTTAACATCCATCTGATGAATATGAAGCTTATGAACTGAAGCCAAAGCAATCAAAATTCTTATTGAAGAAATCCTGGTAACAGGTGAAAATGTGTCAAAATAATCAATGTTTTGTTTTTGGGAAAACCTTTGGCTACCAGTCTTGCTTTATATTTATCAATGGTTCTATCAGGATTAAGCTTCTTTCGAAAAACCCACTTACATCCAATGGGTTTTGTTCCTGGAGGCAAGTCTACTAAAACCCATGTTTTATTTTGCTTAAGAGAATCAATTTCAGCTTTAATTGCCTCTTTCCAAAACTTAGCATCAGGAGAAGAAATAGCTTCATAAAAATTTGATGGTTCTTCCTGAACTAAATAAGTGTAAAAATCATTTCCAAAAGAAGTTTCCTTTCTTTCTCTCTTACTTCTCCTCAAGCTTTCAACTGAATTTTCATCTAAGTTTTGTTCATGTAAGGCAGATAGATTCTCAACTTTTTGAGATGTTTTTAAGGGAAAAACATTTTCAAAAAACTCTGCATCTTTAGTTTCAATAATAGTATTGTGATCTAAAACATCACTTTTCAAAACTAGAAACCTATAAGCAGCACTTTTCTCCGCATACCCAATAAACATACAATCAGAGGTTTTTGACCCAATCTTTCTCTTTTTAGGTTCAGGTAATAATACTTTCGCAAGACACCCCCACACTTTTAAATAATTCAAGTTTGGTACAAAACCTTTCCACAATTCATATGGTGTCTTACCTAACGTTTTATGAGGAATTCTATTTTGTGAAAACCAAGTAGATAAGATAGCTTCACCCCACAAATTATCTGGTGCAGATGAACTTACAAGCCAAGCATTCATCATCTCTTTTAAAGTTCTATTTTTTCTTACAGCAACACCATTGGATTCAGGTGAGTATGGAGGAGTTACTTCATGAATAATTCATTCCTTTTCACAAAAATCATTGAATAAAATAAATTCTCGTCCTCTATCTGACCCTTTTAATTTTCCTATTTAATTGGTTTTCAACTTCTGCTTTGTATAAAAGGAATTTATCAAAAGCTTCATCTTTATTTCTCAACAAATATACTTTAGTATATCTAGAAAAATCATCAATAAATGTTACAAAAAATCTTTTTCCTCCTCTTGTCATAGTTTGTTTCAAATCACCTAAATCAGTATGTATTAGAGAAAGTAATTCAGCTTCTCTTTGGGTGGAAAAATGAGATTTTTTGGTTTGTTTAGCCTCAGCACAAATTTCACATTTATTTGACATTTCATTTTTATTTATACTGATTAAATCAAGATTATGCATTTTCTTTAAATATTGTCTATTAACATGTCCTAAGTGTGCATGCCACAAATCATACGAATCAATCATATACACACGAAAGTAAGCAGAAGAAGATGCATTTTCATTCATTTCAACATTCAGGATGAACATACCCTGGTTACAATAACCCTTTCCAACATAAACATTATTCTTTGTCATTACGACCTTGTTAGATTCAAATGACACCTTAACCCCTGCTTTTCCCAACAGAGCTACAGACACTAAGTTTGCTCTAACATCAGGCACATGAAGAACATCATTCAGTGACAAGGTCTTTCCTGATGTGAGCTTAAGTTCAACCTTCCCTTTCCCAAGAACTTTGGAAGTTCGAGAGTCAGCGAGATACACACGCTCTTCTCCTTCCTTGTAGGAGGTGAACATTTCTCTGTTAGCACAGATGTGTCTGGTAGCCCCAGAGTCTACCACCCATTTCTTCACATCAGAAACAATGAGAGCTTGAGAAACCACTGCAACAATGATTTCATCATCACCATCATCTCCTTCAACCAGATTTACATTTGGCTTAGGAGGATTATCATTCTTAACTCTCTTCCTGCACTGAGCAGCATGATGGCCTGGTTTTCCACAGACAAAGCAGTGGCTTTTCTTCTTGAACTTGAGGTTAGAATGGTTGGGTTTGTAATCAGGTCTTTTAAAACCATTCTTGGATGTAGAGTCATACCTCTTGTCGCGTGGCTTTGTCTCAACCAGATTTGCTTTGGATGCCATCTTTGCAGCTCGAGTCTCCCTCTGGTTAGTGTCCTCTATGATGATGTGAGTGATAAGGTCTGACAGCGACAACTGCTTCTGTTTGTGTTTGAGTTGTTGCTTGTAGTCATTCCATGAATCCGGCAATTTTTTGATCAGAACTCCAGCAACGAACTCATCAGGAAGGTTGATCTTCTCAGCACGCAATTCTTCCAGCAACTTATGGTACTCGTTGATCTGCACCTTAATGTCCTTGTCCTCAGCCATTTCCCACTTGTAGAAGTTCCCAACAACGAACTTCTGTTTGCCAGCATCTTCAGCAGTGTACTTGGCAATCAACGAGTCCCATATCTTTTTCGCTTCCTTGTAGACACAGTACACATCGAACAGATCGTTAGATAAAGTACTAATGATGGTGTGTCTACAGACCTTATTAGCATGCTCCCAAGTGCTGCTCTGGTTTTATTCAGCATGCTGGGTCTGGGTCAATGCCACAGCAACTCCGTGCATGTCCATAACGGAGAAGACACGCTCCTGCCACCTTTTAAAGTTCTTCCCATCGAACACCTCTATCTTGGAGATATCTAGAAATGGTTTGGCCAGCGACACAGTAGCGATAGGGACGACAGCGGGGATGTTACCTCCAGACCCACCGGAATTTGCATCATTCCCCTGTGATTCCATAACTCTTTAGATTGTTGGCACCGCACCTGCAAAACAACAAGTGTGAGAGCAAAAATGTCACCCGAGTCATGTACGAAACACTGTCCTAAAGAGTTATTCCGCCACAGGACGGCAACTCCCCAGGATTAAATGGGTCCTTCTCACAGGAGCAAGGAGCAGAACAGCAGAAAGATAAAAGCAGAAGCTCAGAGAGCAAGGAGGAAGAGAGGAGAGGAAGCTTGAGAGCTCGGTGCACTGGACTTCTCGGTAGAGCTCGGTATTTATAGGTGCTGGGAGGACATTTGAATGTTGGTCACCATTAAACGCCGATTAACATCCCATTATCACCATTAACCATCGGTTAGCACGTTGGCAGACAATGGAATGAAGTGAGTTAAATTTCAAAACGTTGGCAGCCATTAAAAATCAAAATGGTCTGGACAGGTCTTAATGTGGAGACAGCAAATTCATGTTCAATCAAGACCGGAGAACATTTGAGATTAAGTGTAATAAACTCAGGGAGCAAATGATCTGGGATTAAAACCTGACAAGTTCAAATATTTTGAATTCAAAGGTTCCAAGTTTGTAAGTTTTAAAAAACCAAGGTTTCCGGGTAAGCAAAATATTTTCACAAAATTATTTTGCAAATTTCCAAAATGAAAAACTTTAAAAAATGTCCAGTGCCTATCTAATTCGCACTCACAGGGGGGCAGGGAATCGTTAGATTTCAACTACGTTGCCCCATTTCTGTTTGTTATTATGTGCGTGAGGCCCACCTCCTCTCTTGGCCCTTTTACAAGCCCACTTCACTCCTTAACATATATAATCTTAACCCCTCATTGACTTGAGCAATGTGGGACTTGGGTTTCTCACTTTTAACACACACACACACACACACACACTCACTCTTTTCCAACAAAAACCACCATGGAAGTGAAGAAGCTTTGCAAGCTTGAACATGGGATTGATATGACCTTGTGCTGGGAATGGGATACACACATCATGATTCTTTGAAGCACTCAATGAACCCATTTTCCCACTGGCTCTTTTCTTTTGGTTATTTTCTCAGATGCTCAATGAAGAAGATGAGTGTGAGGTTGTGTTTGCCTATGCTTGTACATTTATTGGGGTTCAACACAAGAGATGATGCCAACAGCTTTGATTTAGGGCTTGTTTGGATCTCATTTTCATAATATCTTTTACAAATTTCTAGATAAAATTTAGGTTTTGGAGAATAGATTTTGGAAAATAGCTTTTATAGATTTCAAGGCAAAACCTAAGTTTTGAAAAGTGATTATGTTTGGGAAGTTATTAGCTTTTACGGATTCCGAAGTAAAAAGTAGGTAGAAAAGAGGAAAGAGAAAGAATGAAAAGTAGGAAAGAGGAAAGAAAAGAAAAAAAAGTAGGAAATTGGAAAGAGAAAGAAAGAAAAAGTAGTAAAGATGAAAGAGAAAGAAGGAAAAAAGTAGGAAAAGGAGGAAAAAATAGGAAAGAGAAAACCTAGGTTTTAAACCGATGTTTTGTAACTAAAATAGCTTTTCAGAAAAAAATTTGTACTTGAACAAAATCTAGATTTTTGGTCAAAATCTAGGTTTTGAAATCAAATCTAGATTTCAGGAAGAGAAGGCAAACAAGCCCTTAATGGCTGGACAATGGGTGCCCATTTCTCTTTATGATCATCTAAACAATCATGTATGCCCTGTTTTGTATGATGGAATTGGGCACATGGAAATGGAAATGGAGCCCAATTCCATCATACATGTATGTTTGGTAGGATGGAAATGGAATTGAATTCCATTTCCATATCCACCAAAACTCACTTTTTCAATTCCATCTCTCAACTTCAGTTTTGCAATTCCAGCTCCATGGAATCCATTTTTCCATTTTTTCCCTTCACATCCGTTCGTTGTCTTCGACCATCACGGCACCAGCGAGCGATGATGGCACCTTCGGTGATGGCTTCATCTACCTCCGGCGTGGCTTCATCTTCGAGCACGATGGGTTCAACCGTTCGATATACCTCTGGCGACGCCTTCATCTTCGAGCACGGCGCCTTCGTCTTCGAGCAGGACGCCTTCGTCTTCGAGCACGGCGCCTTCGTCTACGACCATGAAGGCTTCGTCTTTAGCCATGATGAAGACAACGATGAAGACGACGACCTCCAGCGACGGCGACGGCGACCTCCAGCGACGAAGACGGCGACAGTGACCTTAGTGACGAAGACGAAGACGAGACGTGATTTTTTTGTATTTTTTTATTTTTAAATATAAAAGGGTATTTTAGTCTTTTTATGTAAAAATAGGATTTCATTTCTATGACATACCAAACGTACTTGTAAAGCTCATCCATTTCCATATCCACCTCCATTTCCATATCCATTTCCATCAAAATCAATTCCAGTGTACCAAACGAGGCAGTAATGTGTACGGTTCAAATTTTATTTTTAATTAATTTTAAATAAAAAGGTATTTTTGACATCAGGTGCTTGTAGGTGAATTTCGTTTAAGAAAATCATTGTTGAATCTTAAGAAGGAATGTAATTGCCAGAAAACTCAAAGTAGTATACAATAATTAGTTTTGATGCACTGAATAATAAGTTTATGTTGCTCAAATGTTTAGGGACTCTGATGATTACATCCCTTCGTTACAGCCTCAGACTAATTTTTCTTTCCTGTTTTTTTTGGCCTAAAGATGATGGATCGCATCTTGTGGCCAACAAAAAAAATTAATAAAATTTTAAAAATGAAATATAATCATAAAAAAGTCTCATAATAATTAATAAGTTAGTAATATGATCTTTTTGTCTATCTCCTGCAATAAAACTTCTTATTCAGTAGTTGATTGTTAGAAATTTTTTATGATCACATCTCTTTATTAAGAACTCAGTAATTTTTTTTTTAAAAAATAAAGTAACATTCAGTATCTTGATGCCACATTTACAAAAATTACAAAACGAATTCAATCACGTCAAAATTCAAACTTGTCAGAGACGGTGCTGACAGGAGCTGCAGAAATAAACTATTGGCAATTTAGCCACAAGAGTTGATAAAAAAAAATGTTTTAAAGATAGATAAAATTATCATCAGATTTTAGCAATAACTGATCTGATTATTATTAACAACATTATCAACTGTAAATAACAATCGGATCAGCTACAATTGAAACCTGATGATAAATTTCCATAAACTAATAACTTTTATGGCTTGTTTGGTAACATGGAATTTGGGTAGGTGAATATGGAAATGAAAATCATTTCCGCTTGTTTCTACCATGGAATTAACTTTCATGTGGAAGGCAATTCAATCAAAATGCATGGAAATCAATTCCATAAGGTAAGGTGTGGAATTTGATAAAAATGCATGGAATTCATTTTAAATCTACAAGAAAATAAAAAAAGATTTTTTGAATTTCGAAGGGCTTTTAGATCTTTTCATGTAAAAATCCATGTATGATTTTCTTAACATACCAAACATATTTTTAAACTGCATTTCTTTATCTATTCTATATCTATTTCTATATTCATAATGACAAAATTCTGCGTGCCAAACACCCATGGATGTGATTTGCGTGAACAAAGCTTTCTTCTCTGACAATGGTTCAGCCTTTCCTTAAAGGACACTGCGTAGCGAGAAGACATTGCTTTCTCTCTCTCTGTCTTGTTTCTTTCTCCGTGGTCCCTCCAATACACTATATGTGACTTTAGAGAGTAAATCCTTGTCATTCTTCTTTTTTTGGATATGTAATATGACCATATTTATTATTAATGCATTTATTTATAAAAACTAATAATTTTTTTAAGAATTATATTTATAGAGTAATTATGCCTGTATTCTTGGTATACTGTATTCAATACTTTAATAGCCTTCCTGAATATCAAATTTTAAAAAGTAAAGAGGGAAAAATTTGTATAGTTCAATTAATAATTAGATTCACAATGAAACTAATAATTAAATAAAAATAATATCAACAATACATTTAATAATATGTATTTATACAAATAAAACATGAATAAAATTGTAATTACAATGATGAATCAAATAGGAGTGTATGGAAAATTCCAATTATATATATGCTGGTATTATAATAAAAGTGAAGATTGTTTTCATTTAGTAAAATATAGTAATCTCGAGTATAATTCAAATCGAAACTTTGCAATCTGGATTCCTCTCCCTGGGAATCTTTTGAACAAGGTAGAATATATATGCTGGTATATATATGCTGGAAAATAAATATTGGTTAAGACACTTTTTCTAATAGATGTACAAATCTTAATATAATTTGCTGTATTAGGATGAAGTAACTCCTTTCATTAGATCTAATTTTGGCTAGCTGGTGATTGGCTTTTTATTTATAAAAATGAAATGTTGTATATCTCCCTCTCAACTAATACCTCTCACATCTCTAAGGACCAAAGTACATGCCCATATTAACTTCTGCAATCTTTCTTTGGAATCAACACTACCAGAAAAATGTCATTTAGCGATGGAAAAATTCATCGCTAAATCACTAGTTTCCTTTAGAAAATTTCAATTTAGCGACGGAAAATATTAACGACCTTCATTTTAGTGACGGAAAATAGCCATTTAGAGACGGATTTTCCGTCGCTAAATCACATTTTCTAGTAGTGCAAGTTTCAATTCCACTTCCATTGACGAGCCACCATGACCTCATGTCTAGTGAGTAACATTTCAAGTGGTTTTCTCCAAAGAAAATGATGGAGATCTGTAGAGATTCTTTTATCTTCACCTTTCTCTGCTTTCAAATATTGGGAAGTTGTTGTAAATGCTATATGGGAGACATCCCAAGCCTCATTAGACTTGAGATTAATTTTTTCGAGAATTAGAAAGTAAAAGTTTTTGGTTCTTTCAATAAGCTCCCAAGATACAAATTTGCATTCTCCTCTTTATCGGGGTGAAACCACTTACCACCTCAATCAACAGTTCCATGAAGCTTTGCCCACCAACTTTCTCTCTCTCGCATCGCCATTCATATCACAGGGCGGAAGACTCAGCCATTGAGAGGAGACCCTAGCACGCCATACCCACCTCCAGCTGCCGTTCATCTTCCACAGCCAAGACCCAACGAAGCTCTTCAACTTGTCCAGAGACATTGGGTCGCCACCTGGCTCGCCGGCTTAACGCCATCGGATGCTGCAACGAGCTCAACACCAGATACGCCACTTACGGATATGCTCGCTCTCGTGGTCGTATGGAAGAGGGGAGACGAGAGAGGTGTGTGTGAGAGAGGGGAGAGAGAGTGAGGGTTGACGGGTGGATCAGGTGGGGCCTACAAGCATATGGCCATGTGTGCATAGTTAACGGCATTTTGGTAAATCCGTTAACATTATTAAATGTGCACCATTTTCATAATATTATGTGTATATTTGTTCCTTCTGAAACTTTATGGTACTATACGCTCATCGTGAAAAATTTAATTGTTAAAATTGCACCTTAACCCTAATTTAAATTAAGTTTTAAATTATCTATAAAATTATTAAATTCTCCTCTCTAAAGATGACAGTGCTAGTCCACCTTATATTATAAAATGGATGTAATAGAGACAGAATAAAAAATCATATAAAAATATAATAATAATAATAATAATAATTCTACAAAATGTTAAATCTGTAGCATCCATTTTTAATCTAAGCTTGAAATGTGTTTTTCATATTTTTCCTCAAACCTTAACATTTCATAACTTTTATTGCACACATCCAATATAACTAAACTATTACGTGTTTTAAAGCTTGAAATGTGTACTGTTTAGCTGGAAAATTCCATTCATTTTCAACATCATTTGCCATGTTTTTGTCTTACCTCATCTTTGGATTTTGTTAGGGTATTGGACCTATTTTACCACTTATATAAAATACCATTCATGTATTTTCCACATATGCATGCATTTACTTTTCGTATTCACTTTTGCACATTTGACATGCTGAGATAATGCGCATAAGTGGCAAAAGTTGGTTGAGGTTTAACATACATAGTTCAACAAAATAACTTAAATATATAATTACATAAATTTGCATCATTTCAAAACATGCATAATGTCTTTATGCCTTCTTCCCACATTTAAGTCTCTCATTCTTTGCATTTGTCTTTACTTGAACTTGTGCATATGATGTTGCATTTATGGAAAGAATAAGATTTCTTGAAAATATCTATAACAAATGTTACTAACAAACACTAACATGCATGATCATTATTTAACATACTAAACTAGCTATGATGAATGAAATAACCTTACTGACATGTTACTAATTCATAATTGCATATGGCCAAAAACACAACATAAAGTAAGGCTTTACATGTTTACTCATCACATAACTTCATGAAATCAAACATCATGGCACACAATCAAAAATAACAATGTTAATGCATAAGTTGATAACTTTGCTACCTCTTAAACTTGACTTTTCTTGCACTTGGACTTCTCTTGTCCTCTTGCACTTGGTAGGCTCCTTGCACAAATCAATACCAACACATCATTATAATGCATTACTTATCAATAATCATTCATTGGCATGCATTATAACACAATAAATTTAATTCCTTTTTCCTCTTCCAACTAGGGTTCTTTAACTCTAACTTTTCCATTTTCAATTCTAATGCTTCCAAACTTAGTTTTTCATTATACCATACACAATTTCTCATTCTAAACTCACTGAAAGTGTCAAAATAATTAAAATCCAATTCTTCCATGTAGTTTCTGGTCTGGCCAAAAATTCCAAGAGAAGGGAAATGGATCTTTTAACAATTCTTTCCATAGACTTATACAATCTCACTTCTAGTCATCTTTCTAACCATTATTTAACATTAAATCATTATCCTACTGTTCTTGCATCCCCAAAAATTACAACAACACAATATAACCATAAAATCAACCACCAATATCAACAACATTACTAGAAAGGGATTTCATGGCTTACCTCTTCCAATTAGAGATAATCTCCACTTTCTCCCTCTAGAAGTTATAGGTCTTCTTCTTTACTTCAAGAACACCAAATCAAGAGGAGTTTGTGAGATTAATGGTTGTCTTGATGTTAGGAACTTGAAGAAATTGAAGATTTTATACCAAAACTCACCTTTTTCTTTGATTTTGCTCTTGATCTTGGCCCTTGCTGTCTTCCTCTTCCTCTCCTCTTCACACCACTCTCTCTCTCTCTGAAACTGCATGTTGAGTCCAAGTATTTAAAGGGACATATAGACATCTGATAGTGGTACACCTTATCATCATGTCTTCTCATCTTTTCCATTGGTTTCTTAAAAATAAATTCATTTGGAGCTTCAACTATTGGAATAATTCAACAATGGGTCACATATTACACTTATATGTGGGTGCCATTATTTATTATCCATGCCTTAATATAAAGTGATCTAATAAGGTTTAAGGAATTAAGTGGGCATAATTAGGTGTCATGGACCAAAATATATTGAGGTCCAATTTGCTGGCCCGTATTCATTGATGGGTTGAATACATGGTCCCTCTATAAATAGAGGGCTATAATCCCCGGGTTAGCTAAGGTTATCATTTTAGTCGTCTTACTTCCCCATCTGCAAACTGTTTCTCTCTATTCTCTAGTGATAACCTGATTGATCTTCCTCTTCTGTCATACGCATCCCTTCCGTCAAATGCATCCATGGATCCAGGTACGCTTCTGCAATGCTTTAGATTATTCCATTGAACTTGTATGCCTTTTTAAATCCCATCATTAATAGCCATCCAAAAAAGTTCCCATAAGATTAGGAACTGAAATTTAACCTTGAAATTATTAAATAAATGCCTGCCACAATATCTATGCCATGAGTAAGGAAACAATTTGGCCACTGCTGGAGTCAATCCCTACTTCTAACAAAAAAATCACATAAAAATCAAATTATGGGTTAGTTTGGCATCAAGGTTTTGAAACCTAGGTTTCAAAACCTAGGTTTGAAACCTAGGTTTTCTCTTTCATACTCTCTTTTTACTACTCTTTCTTACTTTCCTCTTTCTTACTTTTTCTCTCTTTCTCTTTCTTACTTTCCTCTTTCATACCCACTTTTTCTTACTTTTTTACCTCAAAATCTGTAAAAGCTATAACTTCCCAAAC
>JANTPZ010150313.1:0-95460 GCA_025593235.1 Vachellia pachyceras
CTTACAGAAAAACATTCATAGTACTAGATATACACACACTAAATGCAGAAGAATATTATCTATGTGCATATTCCAGGAGGACCACAAGAAAACCCATCCATATATGGTGTTTACAGAGCAACATATAGTGGTAATATTAATTTGCTTCATATCCTCATAATAATATTAATTTACTTCATATCATCTAATATACATATTTTTTCAGTTAACCATTTTGGATCCTTATGGTATCAAGATGAGATTTTCCATTGAGCTTGCTAGAGAGAAAACCTTTGGAAAATTCAGCAACACCCACTGATTTGAATAGAGCTGGCCTTTGTGGATTAATAAGGCTGGGTGCTGGGCCCAGAACTCCATCCAACTTCGGACCGTAGAAAGTGGCTATAGACAGTCTTTCTTTCTCTGAGCTCACCATTGCTCTATGCTCAATGCTCTTGTAAATTCCATTTGTCACAACCTATACCCAATTCATCATCTTAATTTCTTCCTATCACAATCACCATTCTCTCAAATTATATCAATACATAAGTTAAAAAGTGCTAAAGTACACATGTACTATGAAAGTTTCCACTCAATAGCAATATTAGTGTTTTTGGGTTCAAGGTTATTCCAAAAGTGTTAAAATGAAGCAATATTACCCTGTTCAAGGTCATAATCAATTTTTTAATAGGGTGGAAGAACATTATTATGTTTGAAAACTTATGAAGCAACAGTTAAACTAAAAAAAAGCTTTTGGACAACATTGCCCCTGAACAAAGACTTTCCAAGCATAGTTACACCTTAAAAACAAGGCAAGTGTGTTACTTTATAACATATATCATCCCATCTTTAAAATCCAAAAGCAATTTGAAAAAAACAGTCACAAAAACAAGTAAATTAACATTCACCCATACAGCATGTGCATCATATTGTTAATTTATTCTTTTGAGCAATATGAGATCCATTAGTTTTATTTTAAATGGGTCTAAATTAATTTAGAAAGAAATAATCCTTCAAAATCTAAATACAGGAACTAATTGAATGTTTACTTTGGTTTTGAATGAAAAACATAATCTACTTTATCTTTTAAATGAAAAAATTATGAAACCACCCGTGTTAATTGCATATATTAAAAAAGGGTTCCATCATTAGGGTAGTTTAAATGTAAATTATTAAAAGAGGTATACGATGGAAATCAACATACATTTTTTTACAAATAATTAATTCAACTAATCTTTTTAATATCTGTAAATAAATTATCCAACACTTACATTTAATATTGGAATAACTCTTAAAAGATTTGATAAGATTTAATTATTACCTCCAGCATATCACCAATGTTGACCACAAAAGCATTAGGGAGAAAAGTGATTGGAAACCACATGCCATCCTTTTTTATCTGAAGGCATTGGTCAACTTGGTTGACTTGAAGGAGGATGGTGAGACCAAGTGCATCTGAATGAGGACTCAAGCCATTCACAAGCTCTGGTTGAGGGCATGGCGGATAATAGTTCATCCTCATTGATTGCCAACCTTCTTCAAATAGCTCCCTCATTTCTTTTTCCTCTATTCCCAATGCCTCGACCAGTATGATCTCTAGTAGCTTTAATGTTAGCTTTCTCATTTCTACACCATCCGCCTCCAAGTCATCCCTACAATAATTATTGCCAACGACCCAAGTTGGTCTAATAAATGCCAATCACTATTTAGCCTGTACTATTTAGCAAATTAAAATCAACGTGCATTGTCCCACGTGGAGACGTTTTGATCCCTTGTGTGCTCGTGTACGGAACCTCAAATTCAAGTCCCTTGTGAATTTAGAAAATACCTTACTATAACCAATTAGGTACGCTGCTATGTATAGCTAATTAAGACTTGGTTTAGTTATGAGCGCAATTACATGTAATGAAATTATATTGGTTAAGGTTGGTTCTTGAAATTTACACAAAATGTTATACAATTAAATTCATATTTGGGAATAGTTTGATGTATATTTTTTTAAAAAAATCACGGTAGTTTCTGTAATTATTTTAGTTTAAATTCCAACCAAATTAAACTTTGAAAAAATATTAGTTATGGCTCATCTTCTGACTAGTGGAATATAGAATGATATGGATTTGGCTGCACAGGGGCTACAGTTTAGAGGGTTTTCTATACTTAAAATTAATAGGATTATCAGTATAAATACACACAGATATATATATATATATATATAATCATTAACGTATCACTCATATCTGAAATAACTGAATTATTAAGCCAAAAATGTTATCTACATAAATTGGGAAGCAAGCGTTTTTATCAATCAAATTTTAACCGTTAATAACTGCACACAGCATTTCCTACATTGGTGAAATTAAGAAGACTTTTCACATCAGTTAATGAAGGGTAGTGTATAAAAGTGTTGTAATTTGTCCAAAACTTGCATCGGTAAGGCAAACAATATGCAAAAACGTCATTCTACTTCAATTAACCTGTTTGTGTATAACTAAAAATTTAAGGAAATTTGAGTGTAGAGAGAGGGGTACTTGAATGGGAGAGGAAGATTGGGGAAGAGGCCGTGGGGCTTTCTCAAAGGAGGAGGATGAGTGACCATGTAGAACATATCTGCCCAATCAAGCTTCTGCTCCTCGCTAACCACAAATGCTTGAACAAACCCTTCTAAGTCTTCTGGTGTCTGCCAATATTTCTTTTTCTCTTCCATTGGAAGATTGAAGAACTCTTGGATTCCCTCCTTCACTCTCTCAACTATTGACTCTTCCACTCCATGATTTATCACCTACATCATCAATATCAATATCAATTATATGTAAAATTATACCAGGTAATGAATGAATAGTATCGTTACCCATCTAATTCTCATCTGTAGAGCTGAATACATATAACCTTTTGGTAATCTCACCCAAAACTAGCATGTTAGGATTAAAAACTACTTAAAATTATAAACTACAACTTATGAGGCTTCACGATGTGGAGCTCATATCAGATTGAGTAAAAGACATATGAATGTGTGGCCGTGGTGTGTGAGCGTGCGTGCGTGCGTGCGTGTGTGTGTGAGTGCGTGAGTGAGAAAGAGAGGGGGGGGGAGATGGGGAAAATGACATAGCAAGACCTGGAAGAAGCCCCAATCTCGGCATGCAAAGTGGATCTTTTGAATCTCAGAGGCCTTGGAAGTTGTAGAAGAGAACTTGGAGAGGTCAATTATGGGAAGTTGAAGGGAGGAGGAATAAACAGCGTTGGGTGGGAATAATGGAGAATCATGATCTTCTTCTTCATGATGATGACGTACATATCTTGAAGGAACTTTGCTTAAAGACTCTTTTGCCAATTCCTTAACTGAAGGAACCAGAAGTGAGCCTGCTAACTTGATTCCAACTTTTCCTTCCATCTCTCACTCCAAACAAGTACACTAGGCTTCTTTTTCATTTCCTACTCTTTAAATAGGTGTAGGTTGGTGCCTGTATTTGTGTGTTTTGAAATCATTTGTAAGAAGAGAATCCCATGTTGGGTAAAATCAGGTTTTTCAAAGACATTAAGGGTCAAAAAATTTTCTTGGGAAAATTACTCATAAGTTTTAGGTATGAAAAATTAAACGGTCAATATGCAAATGGTGCACACTAGAAAAAAGACAGCATCAGTAGTGGTTATTTTATACATTTGTAACTGTTATAACCGTTACAAGAGCATGTAGTACACACAAAGTCAAACATGCTACTACATTTGCAATGTTTGTGATTAACCACTGCAAATAAAGCCGGACATATAAAATATGCTTGAAAACAATTGTAGCAAGTATGAAACTGCTACTAAAATATGTTTGTAGTGGTTCATAATAGCTACTAACATATAAAAATTGGAAAAAAAACAAACATATAGTAGCAGTCAGGAACTGCTACTATTTGTATTAGGTGAAAATTGAATTTTCTGCCAACTTTTTAGTGGTACACAGTAACTTTTCCATCAATATTTAGCAGTGGTTATAAAATTGCTACCAATTTTATTCAATATTCCCATCATATTTGGGACAAAATTATCTTAGATATATTTTGTAGCAATTCTAAAACCACTACTAAAATTTATGAAAATTAAAAAAATAAATATTTTAATTTGAACTAATTATTTAAATATGAGAAAATTAATTTTAATTATAAAATTCCAGTTATTATTAATAAACATGTAATTTAATGTAAATATTATTAATTACAAAATATATGTAATATGTAATGAAATAAAAAAATTTAAAAAAAAGAATTAGTATGTTAAAAAATTATTAATAATTTAATTAACAAAAATTATCAAATAAATGATAGAAAGATAAATTAATATAATTAAAAAATAAAATGAATATAAATTGTGAGAAGGAAAACAAAAAAGAACAGACTCTATAATATAACCCCTTTGAGTTGAGACTTGCAGATGAAATACGGTCACCCTTACACACCGTTGCAGATAAAAAAGATGAAGAGAAGAGAAAGAGTTAAAGAAGAGATAAGAGAGAAAGAGCAGACAATGAAATGGGGTGGAAGGAGTATTTATAAGATGTCTTGCTGGAATTAGCAACATTTTATATGACTGTATTTTGCAGTGGTAATTTTAGCAGCATTTTATGTGATGATTTTTGCAGCACTTTTTGTTGATTCTGCAGCTACTTAGAGCCACTACAAACATGAACATTTTTTAGGAAAAAAATCTCCATATAGATTGAAACAAATTAAATTACATATATTACATACTTGAATTATTTATTCATCGTCATCAACCTTGACAAGGGGTAAATCGCTATCTCCTTCGGGCAAGAAGTTTTCAAAATCAATCGGATGAAATGGCTGTGCCTCATGAGTGATGTTCATCGCTATCACCCATGTCATAAAGATCTCTGAGTTTAAGATGAAAAATCATACTCCAATCTCTATGTTTTTCATTATCCACATAATAAATTTATTATGCCTTTGATGCTAAAATAAACGGCTAATCATCTTGAAATTAACCCATGTGAAATGAGCCTTGAGAAATTCACATATGTGATGCCTAGCTCATATATAGTGATTCCACGAGGAGTTGTTGTTTTTGCCAGGAATACTTGAATAACGTGATGGTAAATTGCCCCTGATAATTCAGTTTGATGATATCAACCAATTTTCCATAGTAGGGGACACCTCCGAAATGCATGTCACATTCACTGTCGCTTGCATAACTTCTTGTACCAAAAGTCTCAAAAACCCTGGAATTTTGTATAAGAGAACCTTGATCATGTGAACTTGAACATGTTAACATTGTATGCAGTAAACATTTTTGCATACTGAAGTGGGCCAATGGCAAAACTTGTCAAATCAACTAGGTGGGAGTTGTTATCATTGCGAATTCAATGCGCAAGCCAACTTGGGAATTCTCTATACACCCTTGTATCAACCTCAATGGATGTTTGTGTCTAAATACATAGTTGACGGTTGACATAACTTCAAAACTATCTGCTATGATTAAGCATGATATGGGTAGACAAATATAATTTCAATTTATAAAATAATAAGTTAGTGATGATACTCATTGAATGAAAGGATTAACTTGACTACAGTTAATTAAGACATGTCTATGTGCTTGTAGCATCTCATTAGGAGTGAGATGAAGTATTGATGTCCTCCAACTAGTCTCCCAACAGGAGGGAACAAGTTGTCGATGTTGATGAACTAACATCAGGACAATTATCAACATGAGGATGACAGTTTAAAGATGTTTGTCATCAAAGTACCTTAAACAGAAATTGATGACCACATATCCTCTATATAACATTCTACTATTGAACCATCTGGTCATGCATTATTCCTCACATATGACTTCAACTTCCCTAAGATTATGTAGTAAGTTAATAACATTAAGATAAAGTAGTAATTAGCGATGTACTGATTTGTGTGTAAATAATGTGTGAATAGTTTTTAACATGAATACCTTTCAATGGGATACATCCAATGATAGTGAACTGAGCCACCGAGTTTTGTCTCTTAAACAAGGTGAACGGTGAGGTGCACCATGATAATGAAAATGAAGGAGGGAAGATCATTTTCAAATGGCATAGTGAGAGAATGATTTGCCGTTGCACCTGATCCAACTCGTCAGTGATAAGAACATTTGCACACAACTTTCTGAAGAATGAACAGAGCTCCACCGACACCATCGATACATCTATAGGTAATGTATTTTTGAGTGCCAATGGTAGTAACTGTTGCATAAGGACATATAAGCCATGCCTCTTTAATCCTACTACCTTCCAAAACTGCAAATATATGCACCTTGAAATGTTGCTTGAATATCCATAAAAACCTTAATTTTCTTCAACGTTGAAAGGAATATATCATTTTCTACAACGTTGGGAGGAATATATCCCTTATTTGGCTTCGTTAAGGAAAATTTTACTAGTTGAATTTTGTTATTATTGTCTAGCCAAGCATTTTGACGAATTCCCATGGACGGTAAATCCTTCCTTTCTCGAAGATGATCTTTAGACTTCTCAGATTTGTTCAACAAGGTGAACAGAACATTACCACACACATTCTTTTCAATGTACATCACATCAAGACTGTAACATAACATATTAGTTTTACAATAAGGAAGAGTGAAAAATATGCTCCTCTTTCACTATTGCTACACCACCTCAACATTCGAAGTGCTACAAGATCTTCTTCTACCTCGTTTAGTATCATCCTTCTTCCCAAACTAAAAATGAACATCCTCAAGCTAACTCATAATATTGGAACCACTTAAATTGGCAGGAGGTCCTCTTCTTTCTTATTTTCCACTGAAACGAATCCTCTGCAATCTAAATTTGTGCTTCCCATCAAGGGATCATCGATGACTTATGAAGCACCACTTCTAACTGTAAGGAAGTCACTCCACATATGCACGTTCCACCCAAATAACGTTCCAAGGCCCAGGAAGTCACTTATCGTCTATACCAAGCCGCACACAATTTGAACAGTATCTTATCATATGCGTATGTCTCAATCCCATCAGTCCACAATTCGACCAACTCATTTGTCAAATGTTGCAAGTAGACATCAATATCATTGCCCAGTGCTTTCTTTTCTGAAATGATCGTAGACAAAATGAATGCTTCATACACATCCATAGAGGCAAGTTGTAAGAAACTAACACCACTGACAAAATACTGTAACTGGCGCTAAGGTTCCCAAATGGATTGAATCCATCAGTTGCTAAAGCAAGGCGTATGTTTTTGGGATTCGCCACAAAATCTTGAAATTCTTTGTCAAACCCTTTCTAGGCCTCAAAATCTCACAGATGTCTTAACTTACCATTCAAATTCATTTCACTAACATGCCATCTCATGTGCTCTGTCGTTTTACTTTAGAAATACATTTTTGCAGTAACGGCTCCAAAGGAAAATATCTTAGAATCTTCATAGGTTTCTTCTTTTTCTTCTACCCCTTCCCTTCTGGCTTATACTTAGAGTGTTACACCGCTTGCAAATTTCCTTGTTCGCATCTTCTCCCCAATAAAGCATGCAATCATTTGGGCATCCATAAATGTTTTTGTACTTCAAATCCATTTTGTTGATAGTCTTCTTTGCATCTTGAAAAGATGTCAAGATCGTTGCCTCAGGGAATGCATCGACTAATAATTCTAATATCATCAACATTCCTTTATTAGATATACCACCTAAACACTTAATTTAAAACAATTTAATTAAAAAAAGATAATTTTGAGTACTTTACACACCAAAGATATAAAGTTTTGTCGGCTTCAGCCATAAGTTCAAAAAAACTACGAGCTTCCTCGTTCCTCATATACTGAGATTCTGGACCTTGTACTTCATTTGGGATTACATCATCATGAACCCCAAAAGCATCACAAAGTGCGTCATTAACGGGATCAACACGGTACTCTTGCACTCCTATTTGTGAGATTGCATGAGTATACTTTCTTAACACATCATGAGTTTCTCCATGATGTACCCAGTATTTATAACTTTGAGGGAACAGATTAACTATTAAGTGTTCCCTAACAATATCTTTAACATGCCACTTTTTGAAATTACATTTTGGACAAGGACAAGAAATCTTACTATCAATCTTGTCATGTCTGTCAAAAATCCAAAAAATGTTCAATCCAACCAAATATCGATGGTACGTGCGAGGGAACATGATCCATAACTTATCCATCGAAAGTACTTCAAAGATTGCGATAACAATGATAATAAGAAGTGTGATCAGAGAAAGAAATGAGAATGTGGAAGTTTCTAGGTAGGGGAAGGCTTAAATTGAAATTTCTCAACGATCTAAATTTAGTAGTGGTTTTAAACCATTTTCCAAATCGCTACAAAATTTTGAGGACCATTGGATTTTCCAGCGGTTAAAGAACCGCCGCAAATTTAAAATTTAAATTTTATTTAAGCGTACGAACAAATTTGAAGTTCAAATTTGTAGTGATTTAAGAACCGCTTCAAAATTCAACAATACTAAACTTTTGTTGTGGTCAAGTTAGCATATTAGGAGCCGCTACTAAATAAATATATTATAATTATACATTACAGATATATTAATTAATACACATTCAATATATTGTTTTAAATTTAAATTCCATATTTTTATAAATAATTAAAAATTTAATTATTAAATTGTGATTTAAATATAGCTAATTAATATTAAATAGAATGTATTCAAATTAAAATGTATTTAATAAAAAAATAATATCAATCATCTAGGTGTCGGGGATGGGGTCATTATGGTCCCTACGAGGAGTTGGGGGTTGGGGAATATCCTCACTCCTAGGAGGGAGTAGAGGAGTAGCTGAGGGTTGGGGGCCAGGTTGAGCTAGTATAGGCATGTAGAAGTCGACATAGGAGGTAGCTGTGGAGGAGCAATGCTAGGTTGAACCACCTGAAATGCCATTTGCAATAGAGAATTTGCAACCTGTCACCACATCTCCATTTAGGCCTGCATCTTCACCTGCATCTACGCCTGGATTTGCACTTGTACTTCCTCCTGCACCTGCGCCTGGATTTCAACACATAGTAACTCTTTGTTCACATTAGAATCACTATTCCTTCTAGGTCTAGATGTGGTTGCATAGGATGCAGCAGCAAAAGATAAAGTCTCAGCTTCATATCTTCTTCCCCTAAGGACAACAGTCCGAGTCACCTTAAACTCAAAACCTGGAAGTCATCTGGGGTACTATTCACGCCCTCTAGCCCCCTCCCTTTGTGATTTCTCATCCTAAAAAACGGGATAAAAAATTCAAATATATAATACATTTCATATTGATAACAAATAAAACAAAGTAACGTTAAATAACTTTAGCTGTACCATCTCACATAGGTGAAGGAGAACAGTTTCGATCTTGCAATATGGTGGATTGTTTGTCGAGCGTGGCTTTGAGCAGCTCACCTGGACATAGCCCTCTACTCCAATGACCTCCTATATTAGACAAATTTTTCCCAATCAGGGGCTCGATCGTGTCAGGGATGTCCGCTTCCAACTCTTGCGCCGTCTTAACCCCTCCTTATTCTTCATGTGGTACAGGCGATTTCACCTATTCTTCCACCCTTCTCCTATCTTGGAGACAAAACAATCTTTGTGTGCATCTTGCACAGTAAATTTAATCTGCAACAAGTTCTTAAACAAAAGTTAATCACTATTTCATACAAAAATAATAATTTCATTTAAAGAGATATATACAAAGCATACGGGATGCACACAAAGATTATTCTGTCTTCAAGATGGAAGAATTTCATTTGGTCGGATCCATGTCTCGGTGTTGATATCAAACTGGCATAAGTTACCCCCTTGCTCAACTAGGTAGCAGTTGTACATTTGACCGCCTTCCCAATGGCTTGCCATGTGAGGTTATTCCATGGCACCATTATCCTCTATCCAGCATTGAGTTGGGAAACATCTCTTAATACGAGCTTCCTCCTCACTACCCCCTATTGGATTTGCACATTTCATTCCATCATTAATATTCAAAATAAATTAATTAATTAATTTAAAGAAAAATTTAAATTACTCACCCTGAATGTTCAAGTCAAAACCAGTTGATCAGCTAGCAGAAGGGTAAGAGAATCCCTACTCCTTGGCATTATCATCATCTTCAAAGTTCTCAGCCTCATTGACTGAGATGTTATCCCAAAAACCATTAAATCATCTATGCTAATGTCATAAGTATGCTCCAGATTTGCCTCGGTGCCACTAATCTCTGTGATCTCCGCCTCGGCCCCATCAATATCCAAGATCTCGTCATCAAGGATCATTGGTGCCTTTCCAGGCCTACAACTACGATCATGATTAAATATCTACAAAATAAATATTATAATTAATATTTTGATCATTACAAAGAGGATATTAGAACTAAATGAATTAAATACTAAAATAAATTGAAGCAAAATAAAAATAAAATATATAAATTGAAATATTAATAAAAATAAAAATAAAAATAAACTATTTACAAAATTATATTAAAATAAATTATAACAAAAACGAAATAAAAATAAAAGAAATTAAATTAAAATAAATAAAATTTAATTATAACTAAAAAATAAAAGAAAATAAAAATAAAATAAATTATTTAAAAAATTAAAATTAAAACAACTTTAACATACTAATAAAAATTAAAATTAAAAAACTTTAACATACCAACCTTTGCATTGTTAAATAAGAAAACTGGGAGATATAGGAGAAGAAGGAAATAATCTTTGCAAAGCTCCTTCCACGTGATGTTTTCGAAATCCCAAAAATCAGGAAATGAGGGAGGATGTGTTAAATAGTCATTCCATTAGTAGCGGTTCTACCAAAACTGCTACTATGTAGTAGAGGTCGTGTTAAAACTGTTACTCACAACCTTGCAAATCCTAGCACTATCTCAAAAATTGATGATATTAGTAGCGGTTTGTCTGGACTGGTACAAAATGTGTTGGAGAATGCGACCTTTTGAATCTGTAGCGGTTTGACTGTCAAAAACCGCTTCAAATAATAGTGGCAGAATTGCAAACATTAGTAAGTGAAACCGCTACAATATTATTGACTATTTATATTTTTCTACGGTTTATTATTTCATAACTATTGTAAAAAAAACTGTAACTATTTTGGCGTCTTGTTCCCGCCACCTAATGCCAATTTGACACCAAATTTGTAACAATTTGTAATCACTACTAATGTATTTCCCGCATCAGCCTCTCCTGAATGTTACAATTTGGTAGCAGTTTATCTAATAACTGCTACAAATTATAACTTTCGTAGCATTTTTGTAAACCGCTGCTAAGTAACAGTTGTAAATAACAGTGCTAAAATTGCAAAAATTAGTAAGTGAGACCGCTACAATATTATTGATTGTTCGTATTTTACTGTCGTATATTATTTCATAACCGCTGCAAAAAACGCAGCTATTTTGGCGCCTTATTCCCGCAACTTGACGCTAAGTTGACACCAAATTTGTAACGTTTTTTATCGCTACTAGTGTGTTTCCCACATCAGCCTCTCCTAAACATTGCAATTTGGTCATGATTTGTCTAATAATCAATTTGCTACTGGTATGTAAATCGATACTAAGTAACCGCTACAAATTCTAAAAATATGATATTCCATAAAAGGTTGCTATGAAATTCCATAAAAGGTTAGTGTTTTATTGCAAAAATAAAAACCTGTTGGCTATATACAAAGTTTTAGTAAACGGCAAGAACTGATATGTGGTTTTGATTTTGAAACGACTCGTTGAAAAAAAAAAAGTAAAGTTAATTTGCATAAAGACAAAATTTAATATGATATTTTATTAGACGTTTGTGGTGGATCGATCATCGATTCAACTTTTGGTTTTTTCCTGAATAAAACATACACTAAAATTCTGGTATTGACTGTGATCATTATAGAGTTCACTGAAAATAACATCCACCAATAGTTCTTTCTTGCAGTACAATGAAATCTCATCAACAAATGGTCCAAATCGTTTGTGCATTATCCTTTTGATTTGTTTTTTTTCCTTTCGTTTTTTTGTGAATAATTGCATCCACATTTTTTTGGTACGATATCAGAAAATAGTCCTCTAAGAATATTAAGTACAATGCAATGAAGATTGAAACCAAAAAACACTTTCTTGCAAGTTTTTCTTTTTCAAGTTTTATTGTTGAGGTAACACTAGTAATGTGAGAACATATGCTTGTGGCATCATGAGTACTAATGTGAGAACACCTCTCAATATGAATCCAAATCCTAATCCGTTATGTTAAAAAAGATTAACATCTTCGGTTCGGTTAGACTCAACTCATTGCTTTCTCATCTTTATTATTATTTTTTCTGTGCATAAAAGTTTAGGTGTATTATATCCCAAAGATTCACTAAGGTCAGAGTATGCCTCCAGACTCAAAGAGTATTTACAAAAATACTTACATATTACCCATCAATAAGATTCTCACATGAGCAATAAGATTTGAATTCATGCCTTGTGAATGTAACTAAATTCCTTATCAATTGCATTCATTCTTGTTAGTGCCTCATCTCTATTATTAATAATGCACAAACACAGATTATTTTTTTTCATTTGGGTCCATGGTTTTTGAGACGATTTTGCCAGCCCAAAGACTAAAATTGTATTTATTTCTGAATTGTAGTTCAAATAGTGGGTCAAAAATAAGGTTCGTTTCTCGTTTGGGTCCATAGGCTTCTGAATTAAGACCCATTTTAGAAGCCCAACAATCATAAAACAATTATTAACCACAGAAAATACTTGAATTGAAGTACCTAAACCCCTCATCCTTGAATTCAGCATGCGAAAGGGTCGAACACTCTCACAAATAAGGTAGGTTTAGTCCTGAGGAGTGCCATTTAGTTATGGCTTGAGTTGAGGTTTTGAAGGAAGTATATTCACAACTTAGTAAAGTTGATTGGGACATATAAAAAAAGCTTGCTTGTATAACTCCCGTGCCTTTAAGAAAAGGAGTGAACCATGAGTTAGTTTATATGTTTTTATATTGACCCTTTTCCTAAAATTTTTTATAAAAAAAATTGAAGCACCAAAACTAAAGGGAAAAAAAGACTTGAATTGAGGTTCCAAAACTTAAAAAAAAGTAAGGAAGGTGAATAAAGCTTTTGAAATGAAAGCGACCTTGCACAGTTGGATAAAAATTGATTATCTGTTTTTTCACTCTTTTAATTTTTTCTCACCAACCCACTTTCGTTTTACTTTTATCGTTAAAATCATAACAAGCCCCTTCATATTTAAAAAAACAGGAAAAAAAACTATTTGGGAAATCAGTGGCTATGTTCATGTACGTGGACCAGCCAGACTAAATCATTATTGCACTATCCAATAACAAAGGGTTAAGTTACATGTTTATTTCAGAAGAATTCGTTAAGGAACAATGCTTTTCTAGAATTCTTTAAGAGATTGGAATTGCTTTTGATGGAAATGAAAATTGATATGAATATAAATATGTAAATAGAGATAGAGATGGATGTGGAATTCAAAAATATGTTTGGTATGATATTATGGAATTCAAATATTATCTTTATTTAATACCTATATTTAAAATATGAAGTTATTCATATGCCCTCATAAAAAGAGTAGCGGTGATGGGAATCATAAATGAGGATCCCGTAAGATTGACGAAATATCATATTTAATATCCCAGATTTGAAGACAATTATTTAATATTGTAGATTTGATTTCATATTTAATATCATAGATTTAATTTAATTTAATTTAATTATCATTTATTTTAATTGATTTCCTTATTATTAATTTTTAGGGTTAGATTGAGGCTTATAAATAACACATCAACTCCTTTGCTTGGTACATTTTGATTATTTGAATAATAATGAAATTTCCCTTCTCTATGCTCTCTTTCTCCTTCTCTCTAATCTTTATTTATTTTCTATTCCTAAATATTCTCACTTTTCCCTTCCCATCCAAAGCTTTAAATTCTGTGCTATTGGGAATTATTGAGGTAATTATATGCTATTCTTTTAGTTATTTCCCCTCCATTAATCATTTAGTTATGCCTTTGGCTGCATTGATTTATCCTTAACTTCTTAATATATCTCATTGCCTCTTATTTCTCCTCCCTCCTTATCCAAAAAAAAAAAGACAGAGAGAAAGTTAAAAAATAGTGAAAAAAAGAGGAAAAAAGGAAAGGAATTGAGCTTATGGGAGATGCTACACGGTTGAGTTATGGGTTTTAAGGGATGCTCATGTAGAGAGTGTCCGTAAGTACAACACTCTACCTCAACATGTTCAACATTCACAAGACTATGAAAGCTATTGATGGTATGAAAATTATTCATGTGGCTCATTTTTCAAATTAGGAAGATGTGACAGAGCATACAATTGAGGTGTTGCCACCAAAGCAGGTAGAACCTATTTATGAAATTAGCATGATCTTGGCTGTCCTACCATCTGTAATAGAAACTCCTATGGTTAATATTAGTGATGACATTGACCTTGAAGAAGTACACATAATTGAAGTACTACCCTTAGCTCATATGGAGCCTCATCATACCACTAATGTGACCATGCTTGCAATGTTTCACAAGAACCACCATTAGACATTCTTGTGACTTAAGTGAGTAAGGATTGTGATCTTGTTGTCATCAATGATCAAGATTCTTGGAGTAAAGATCAAGTTATTCAAGCTACACAAGTGCAAATGACTCATTCTCAAATTATATTAAGTGAAAATAGACTTAGCTTCATCATGCTACACCTCCTGTGTAGGCTACAATTCCTAATGCCACTTCAATGCTTACAGGACCATTCCTTGAGTACCTTACATGTTGGAAAGGCTTTCCAGATATTCTCAATAATCAATTTATGCATTCCTTCCATATCGTTCTCTTTCATTATCTCACTTGGTGGAAAGGATTGCCAGATGTTTATTGTCATCAATCTACTCACTCTTACTATGGTTTTCTTTTTCTATATCTCACATGTTGGAAAGGATTTCCAGATTGACACATCACATTGAATCCCACCCTAATTTTAACTCGTTAGGAGCTGAGTTCTTCAAGTGGGGGAGAAATGATGGGAATCATAAAGCAGGATCCTGCAAGATTGGTGAAATATCATATTTAATATCCCAGTTTTGAAGATTTGAATACGTTTATTTAATATCGTAGATTGATTTCATATTTAATATCATAGATTTGATTTGATTTAATTATCATTTATTTTAATTGATTTCCTTATTATTAATTTCTAGGGTTAGGTTGAGGCTTATAAATAACACTTCAACTCTTTTGCTTGGTACATTTTGATGATTTGAATAATATTGAATTTTCCCTTCTCTATGCTCTCTTTCTCCTTCTCTCTAGTCTTTCTTCATTCTATTCCTAAATATTCTCCCTTTTCCCTTCCCGTCTTGCATCACACAGCCTCCAAAATCTGAACCACCATTAACCACAATCAAGAGCTATAGTGTTGCTCACCGGAAAATCAATCGAGTAATATGAAATCAAACTCAAGAATCCATTCAATAGGCATACAAAATTTTTGGGTACATAAACATATAAGAATTGAAATGAAAGAAAATTTGATAGAGCAATCTAAAGGCCCAATAGAGATTTTTCACCCATATATTTTCTGTCAAATAACTCCATGAATGGTGGCAATTTGTGCATCATTGGCGTTATCCACCGAAGAAGGTGAGTTATACTTCACTGTCGTTGTCTGTTCTTTACTGTGATGAGAAGAGCACACTGTGTGATGAGATTTACACAATTAGAACTAGATCCGTGGAATGATCTGTAGAAATCGAAGACCCACATGAAGAAGATGGGGAGGATGAGCCACAATCTAGCTTCACTATCGGTAGAGATCTTTGAAGGATGATTTGGTAACACAAGCTGTCGGGAAAGCTAGATCTATAGAGGAGACAGTGGTAGAGATCGCTGAAGGCCAATAGACCATAGTTGTCTCGTTGGAGGCTACCGTCACCATTTCCAGAGGCAAAGATCTGTGAAGGAGGTGGGTATCTTGTTGTCGTCATCGTTGCGGATGGCCAGAGATCATCATCACATTAGCTGGAGGTTGCCATCGTTGAACAAGTCTGCAACACATCATCGATCCTCAAATCTCACCGTCATGAGCTTCAATTGTCAGCATCTCTTCCTTACCATCCTCAGATCTCACCGTTATGTCCTGTGCTCGTTTTGTAGTGGGTTGGGGTTGACGTTGGAGTGGTCGGTGGTTGGGGGCACTGGTGGTTGGGGGTTGAGGTTGGGGTTGCCATAGGTTAGGGTTGAGGTTGGAGTCGCCGATGGTTGGTAGTTGAGGTTGACACGGTTGGCAGTTTGAGAAGAAGGAGATAATCGAGACAAAATTAAAATTCTATGGAATTTTTCAGAATTTATTTCATGGAAGTCAAATCCATGAGTTTTGATGGAATTAGCTTCCATGCCTCCTTTTTGTACCAAACAAACTTCATCATGCAAATGAATTCCATTTCCATATCCATCCACCCCAATTCCATCATACCAAAAGGAGCATAACTTTTTGAGTTTAATATTGATCCAAAAATTTCAAAACGTAACAATATTATCCCATTTAGTTAAAAAATTTATATTGATAATTGAAAATTGATGTCAACAGTTACATTTTTAGTGGTAAGGAGAAACATTGTTCCATTTAACATTTCCAAGATAAAAAATCCATCCATTAATCCTTCAATAAAATATAAATAAATATACAAAATTGAACAAATTCGTTTTCAACTTCAATCAGATTACAAAAATCTGGACTAGCTGGCTCAAGTCGAAAACCAGCAAACCGATCATCAGTCCAAATGGATGATGAATCGAAGATCGGTTAGCCTAGTCAACCTTGTCAGAACCTGTTAGTCAATAGGTTCAATCGGTTCGCTTAGAAAATACTCCTTGAAGACCAAAGATACTAAAAAAATGAAATAAGAGTGGGAAGATGTAGTTAATTAATTTTAAAAACAAATATGGTAATAAAACTAGCATTTAATTCTTCATTTTCTATTTAAACAAATTTACTCATGAGAAAATAAGATAAAATTAATTCATGTTATCTCAATTTTATGTCATTTAAATTTAATTAAATTATAAAATTTTAAAATATGGGTAAAATAAAAAAATATTCTAAGTTCTACCTATAAATTTTTATAAAATAAAATATAATCTACTAACTTCAATTATTTTAATATAGCTTATCTAACTGTGAGTTGATTCCGATCTTACCCGTCAACCTTTGAATCACTGTCTCACCTATTTTGATTCAGTTTTTTTAACCTTGACTTTAATAAAAGGAATCAAGAAAGGGACATGAGCTCAAAGAAGACAGATGGAGATGTTAATTGGACAGTTTTATTTGATTTTAGTTCACTACGTTGTTCGATAGGATGCTTCGAATTAAGTGACGAAGATGGTGAGTTCCATTGTGATTTCCATTGAGTTATTGTGCTTGTTTGGGGAGCCCGTTAGGGGCTGGAAATGGATTTTGGACAGTTGGGTGAAATGGGATCATGTTTGGCAAGCCCATTTGAGGAATGCATTCTGCTCAAACGGCCCGTTTGCGAAACATGAATGCGTCCAACGGCTTCTGCATGTGAGGACGGATGTAGCTTCAATTGCTCACCGTACGCGTCAGGAATCCTTGCAGCCTTACATCGCGTTGGCTGAACGATGGTCATTCCTTCTTCGCTTTCCCGTTCCCTTTCCCTGATAACCCTTGTCGCATTCTCTCTTCACACTGCAGACGCTCACGGCTTCGCTCTCTTCACGATTAATTCAGGTTTGCTTTCCTTCCTTTCGCACACTTCTTGCCTTTGCCGTCGTGCCTTCACCAAACTCTTCAAACATCAGAGGCGACTCACGTGGCTTCCTCCTTTTATGTAGCTCAGATCTGCAGCTTAGACTTGTACCCGACGCTCGCGCCTTGCTCCTCTTCCCCTCATTTCCAGGTGTGTGTCTTACTCCTTGGACTTTGTTAGCTTATTGATGTTTCCTTGTTATCTGATGGCACTCTCACTGTCCTCTCCTCAGTTCACGTTTGCTTATCCTCAGCTTGTCGTGCATTTTTCTGTCGGCAAAGCGAGCATTCCATCACCGATCGCTCTCTCGTGTTCCTGATTTAAGAAACAAGTTTGTCGTTGTCCTTCAGCTTCGATTAGTCTCTGATCTGCCTCAACAAGTTACTTCATTGTCGCTTAGTCATCAGGTGAAAATCTACAGCCCTCATCGTCCTTCAGCGTGAGCTTTAACTCTGATTTGCACCAACAAGTTCCTACCTGCCTTCCCTCTTCGTCCCCAATAAGGTGAGCCTCGGAGCTTTTTGAGTTATAAAGGTTCTGTTTGAGAGAAAGGCGAGAGCTGAGATTTCTCGCACGATTTTGATTTCTATTTTCAAAGTTCAGAATCAAATGTTTGAGGTGTGGAAGTCTGTTGTTCATACTGCTGACACTACTTTGATCTGGTTTTGGAAAATTTCATGCGACAACGAGCTGTAACTCATATCTTACATGTGTTGTATTTTTTTATTTTGCTCAGATCTAGGTGAATGTTTTGATTTTGCTCAGATCAAAGCTGATTGTTTGGAATTTTCTCTGAGCAAGGTTTATGTTTGGATTTTGCAAAACAATTCATCTTTGAAAACCAATTGTTTATTCCAAATGATTTTACACATAAAACGGCCTTTAAACAATACATGATTTTACACGTAAACCAGCTGTTTAACCGCAATACACGAGATTGAACCAGCTGTTTACACATGAAACGGCCTTTAAATGTTACATATTTATTTTTTGATTTTTTTTGTAAGACCTTGAGGAAGAGGAGGCAAAAATCATTTATGAAGTGTGAAGGATTTATTATTACAATTCAACACAAGTTAAAAAGTGTTTTTTTAAAGCTGCTTACAAGGGAAACAAATTATAAAAAGTGCTTTAACGCAAACAAATATGTTTATGATATATTACTATTTACATACAAAGATAAATATCTTATTAGTATTTAAATAAATAAAATGATTTTACACCCTAATTAATTTCAAAATAACACATTTTTATTAGTATAACCAATTTAACAATGATTTTACATACCTTCACTTGTATAGATCTTAATACTAATTTTACAATGATTTTTCATCATATTTTACTTTATATTAACGAGTTTTTACATGTTTTTTACGAAATTTGGAATGATAGTTTAAAATTTTATTTTGACTTTAGCAATTTTTGCTTTTTCGAAAATTTTAGAATGCTTTTTCTAATTTTAAAATGATTTGACAAAACTTTATGAAATTAAATATACTTTTAGCAAAATAGGTTGGATCATATAATAATTTTTTTTACAAGCCACATGTCATGTACTGTTATTATACAATTTTTTAGAATGCTTTTTCGAATTTTACAATGGTTTTTTTCCATCATATTGATATTTTACTTTGCCACTTGTCATGTACTATTATTATACAATTCGTTGATTGCATGTTCTTTCATTCAATTAATACAATTTATTTTTCTCTTTTTCCTATACATCTGTTGCTGCATCTTTGTAATTGTGCTTCTGGTCATTGTGGATTATTACGCTGCATCTAGAATCATGAATTTGAAGAAAGGTAAGGGTAGGGAAAAATGTAAAGCATTATGGGACGATACAACAACTCAGATGCTTCTGAACGCCTGCCTTGAGCAACATTTCAATAAGCAACGAAAGAATGGAGCCTTCACCAGAAAAGCCTGGTCCACCATTGTCAAAGATTTTAACGAAAAAACTAGTAGAGGCTATGATATTAGCCAATTAAAAAATAGGATGGATAACCTTATGAGAGATTGGAGGACTTGGGATCAACTAATATCCAAAGAGACATGTATAGGATATGATACAATCACAACTATGATTTTAGTTGAACCGGAATGGTGGGACAGAAAACTATAGGTATGCACTTGTCTATTGTATTTCAATTTATGATTTTAACTTATTGCATTTCAATTTATGATTTCACACGCTTACTTGGGGTAATGGTTTGGACGCAGGAAAATCCACAATATGAACGGTTTAGGTATAGAGGTTTCAGGTTTACCAGAGAAATAGGGATACTCTATAAGGATGTGATGGCATCAGGAGTAGATATGTTTGCACCATCATCTTCACGGCCCCCAACCTGACCATATGGCGACGATGATTGTTATCGACCCAACATCAACGAGGAGGAGATGGAGGAGGAGGAACACCTCACAGAAGGGTCAGGTGATAATCAAGATGACTCGTTTGGTGAATGTTCTGCCGGAGTCACCGCTGAATTTGAGGGAATGAAAATCCAACAAAACAGCCAACACTCAGGACCTAGTAATCGAAGTGGTTCTGGAAGTCTCGGTAAGCGGAAGCGGGATGGCGGGTGGGGTAAAAAGTGAAAGAAGAAAGCTTCTGTCTCGCACAAAATAGCCTCTGCATTTAGTCAGATAGCTGTTAACTCCTCAACCAATGCGAGGCGCTTGAAGCATATGGTAGAGAAATCAGTAAAGAAAGATCAGATTCCATCAGCCGCTAACCTTAGTTTGGAAATATATGCCCTGGAGGAAATTACATCTGACCCAGATTTACTTACACGCTGTTTAAATCTGTTGGTGTCATATAAATTTAGGGAAATATTTGCAACAGTAGTTGAGAACCAAAGGGACCACATGTTAGATTTCTTGAAATATAATGCTGCCAATCCAAACCCCCTTTTCAAATGATTTCAAAACACAATGTATTATTTGTGCCACATGTGACATACCTTATGTATTAAATTTAATTTATTGCATATTTGTTTCTCTTGTGTCTAAATATGTCGATGTGATACGCTTACTTTTATTTCAAAAATGTCGTAGGAGAAATTAAGATATGGCCAATTCAGTTGATGAAACGATGAGAGATTCGATGGAGAGTGAAGCAGATGATGACGACAACGAATTAAGTGACTCTAACTTGATGGAAATTTTGATGCATCAGATCATAGAAGATGAACAGGACTGTGCATTAACAACTCAATACATAATGCCGTATGTTTGTAAAGAACCAAGAAGAACAAGTAACCTTACCGTTTATTTGTGGGTAGAAGAAGTGATGCAAGGTCATCCAACACGGTTTCATGAATTGTTTCGAATGGATAAGAATGTATTCAACCGGCTATGCTATAAATTGCTTGAACATGGGTTACAAAATTCAAGGTGCATAAGCTTTGAAGAAATGGTTGCCTTGTTTTTGCTCATTGTCAGCCATGGACACTGTAACAGGATGGTACAGGAAAGGTTTCAACATTCAGGAGAAACCATCAGTAGACATTTTCACAAGGTTTTGCACGCGTGCATTAGTCTAGCAAGTGAAGTTATTAAACCACGTGATGCATCGTTCTCCCAATTCGATCCAAACATAAGGCATGATAAACGATATTGGCCATTTTTTAAGGATGCAATTGATGGGACTCACATACCATGTAGAGTCAGTCTGAAAACAAAGGATAAATATATCGGGAGAAAGGGTTATCCAACACAAAACGTTATGGCTGTTTGTGATTAGGATATGTGTTTTACCTTCGTCTTAGCTGGGTGGGAAGGCACTGCACATGATGCTAGGATTCTTAACACTGCTATCACAACTCCTACCTTGAATTTCCCACATCCACCTGAAGGTATTTATTTTTTATCAATTTAAATTCAAAATTTTTTGTATTCATTATATGTCTGCATTAGATTCACACATGTCACTGCTTTATTGTTATATTAGGGAAATATTATTTGGTTGATGCTGGCTATCCAACACCGATGGGATATCTCGGTCTGTATAGACGCCAGCGCTATCATCTTCCTGAATTTAGACGGCAACATGGATTTACAAATAGTAACGAAGCATTCAATTATTACCATTCCAGTTTGCGGTGTACTATTGAAAGAACATTTGGGGTGTGGAAGAATCGATTCGCAATTCTGAATCATATGCCACCATACAAATTCAAAACCCAAGTATTGATTGTTTGTGCTACAATGGCCATACATAATTTTATTATGAGAAACTCTGAAACCGATGAAAATTTTGATATAGTTGCAACTGAAAGTGTTAAGCTTGAAGACACTGATGATGACACTGGTGAGGCATCGGGATCAAACGTACCATCCGATTCCACACAAATGAATCTTGTACGTGATAGGATCCGAGATCAGATTGTACACACTTTAAGGGCGGAGTAAATATGTATTATTTGTAATAATTTAACCATGTATGTATTATAAATATTTTTTTATATCCTTCAATGTTATCATTGCAATTTTTCCTAATTTAATAAAAAAAAAGTATAAAATTATATGTATTAATGTTATTCATGCCCTTTTGAGTAATTTTTATTCGAAAGTCACTTCTCAAAATTTCAATCCAAACATAAATGCATTTTTCAAAAAGTCATTTTCACCAACGGTTTATCCAAACTTAACTTCATTTTTACTAACAGTCTATCCAAACATAAATTTTATTCATTCTTCCAAAACTCATTTTCAAAAGTCATTTCTCCCAACGGTCGTTCTCCTAACTGGCTCCCCAAACAAGCACATACAAGTTTTGTGAACAACTTGGACAGTTTCAAGGTAAAAACAAAACTCCTTTTTGTTATGAATATTATTATGTGGATGTCCATGTCTCCCATTATTCTCAATTGTATTTTGTATCCCCTTATTTCTTCATGTAATCTTTAGAGTAATCTACTTTGATGTAAATTTATGCCTATATATACAAGGCATATCACATTGAATATGGAACTTGATTCACTCCTCCCTCTGCACTTTCTTCCCTCCTTCCATATGCCTTCTCACCCCTTCTCCTCCCCTCCCTCTTTCAATTCATAACACGTTATTAGCACGAGGACAGAGGTATGTTTTCCTCTAATATTCATATTTTCTTTTCCCCTTTCAATTGCAAAATTTGGTAGATCTTTTGGCATATGGATCGTTTGAGGTATGTTTTTCCCTTTCAGCATGATGATCTACCCTTTTCTGAGGTATGTATTTCCCAATATTCTAATGTCAGATTTGTTAATATATGTGTGTTTTGTGGAATCTATATATCATTTGTTCGTCTGGGTATTGTATGCACGCATACACTGACTGCTCTGGGTATTCCTAAATATTTTGTTCTAAGCATATTTATGTTGTTCTTGCTACCTGTATTACTTCATTGTCCCACATGCTATTTGGATTTTTACACTTTTATAAGGTTAAATACAGATTTATGTGTTGTTACACTGTTTGGATTTTTATACTGTATTGCTTCTTCGTCTTCTTTTCCTGTAAACATGCATGTTTTAAATTTGGAGGATGTGAAAAAGCCTTAAGACAATCTGCGAATCTGTTTGTCTCGGTCAAAATTTAAAAGATATCTTCAGTTTTTTTCCTCGTCCGTCAGCTTTCATTGTTTTTGCATAAATATATTCGCAAAACCCATCTTCTTCCCTTTTACAAATCCAGAATGTATATATTACTGCGATTTTTCTCTTTCTTGCACAAATATAAATGTTCAAATATGTATATATATCTGTGTGTCTTTAGATCTGCCAATATATATGTGTTTGCATGCTTGCTTTATCTCTTGTTTGTGTATATACATGTACTTTCTCATCCTCAAGCTTGCACAAATCCATGGCATTTTTAAAAAAAATATTGTTGTGTCCCTTGGTGGTCCATGGCTTGTGTGTGTGTTGCCTTGTCTCTTGTGAGCTCAAGTTTGCTCACATGGCATGAAATTATTGATCCGACTAAGCCACAGATTATAAAATTTGGTCGTTGTCTAGCCTTGGAAATGGATCAAAAATATTTGTGATTTCCAAGGACTGCACAGGGTGCAACCCTAGGGTCGTTCTCTACAGAGCTACTGTGTACCAATAGTGACTAGCTTGTGATTACGGTTGCGAGGCAAATGGATACCGTTTTCGATTCAAAATTGGTATACACCTAAGACTAAATTCAAAGTAAAACTTATTTTTGGTATTTTCGAATTATGCGGAAGCAACAAAATAGGATTGAATTGTAAAGGTGTTGGATAGTGGATTTCCTCTTGAAAATGAGTAAGCCATCATAGTTCACAAAAGATTAGGGAAAGTATCAGTTTTCGCACTAATTTTCGTAATGAAAATCCCAACAACTCGCTGGGTCAGAAATTCCATGTAATGAACTCCATTCCATGAAACCCTTTAAAAACACTTAGTGTATGTACGGAAGTCGCAAGGTGCAAAATTCAACTCAACACATCATTGCCTCTAAAATCAATCACAACTAGGAAGATTAAAAAGAACAATAAAGATTTCATTGAATAGGTAGAAATGAGACTTCATTTTACCATGTCAAACACAAAACAAATTCAATACACAAATAATCCAAGTTTGGCTCGACCGAGACTAGGGGTGGAAACAAGCCAGGCCAGGCTCCACCCCAAACAGGCCTGGCCTGTTTGGGAGGAGGCTGGCATGTGGCTTGTATACATGCCAAATTTTCGGCCTGAGCCTGTTTTAGGCCTGGCCCCTGTTCCATATTCCTTTTTTTTTCCAGCCATTCAAGGATTCAAAACTGTATATCAACATAGAATTTTCTCTGATTTGCCTAATTCTTTCTCCCAAAATATTGAAGGGACAAAGTATTGTATATCTAAATTAAATTCCCTCATCATTTCTATGTGTATGCTTACGATGAAGGATATAATATCCAGAGCCAAAAACCTTGACTAACCCTAAACTGCCAATTACAATTGTACTGTATTCTAAACCAACAAATACCAACCCTATTATATTCACAAGAGAAACCAGGATTATGAACCAACAGATGCCAATTACAATTACAATTGTACTGTAATCTGTATACCTCGGAGAAGGAAAATCAATGTGTAAGCAAGTGATTCCAGATCATCCCTCCTGCTGCCAGTTCTTCCCAAGTGTGCATGCACACTAGCATAGCGAACTGTACCCCTAATAAAAACAAAATATTATATTACAAGAAGTCATAAGTTTACAGAGAATAAGTTTACAGAGAATTGAGTGAAGTAAACTACCTTAAAAGCTGAAATATTGATAAAGATTTCCCATCTCCCAGTCTCAATCTTTGAAGAAGTTTTCCCTGAACAATTTAGAAATGCTAACAACAAAGCACAACCCAATAATACAACAAACATGCATCAATTGATTACAACAAAACATGAAATGCATATCCATAAAGCAAACATAAAGCACACCCACTAAAAAATCAAATCTTCAAGATTATTTCTTCTTGTTCTGACCACACCTAATAAAAAATAAAACATATGTATATTAGTATATCATAACATAAGTTAACAAGTAATTTGTATAACATATAATATCATCTTATCCATGCAAAAATAGTACCTTTGATTTCTTCTTCAAACCATACTTGTTGCGAAGCCAATCCCCACCACAAATAAGTGCTCAAATTGATTGTTCGTTCAATTTAGAGTGATACTCATCAATAACCATACCTCCAGCACTAAATGTGGACTCTGATGCCACAATTGAAATGGGAATAGCTAAAATGTCAGCATTCATCTTAGCTAAAAGATGGCTAGTGCTTGCTCCTTTTCCTAAGTACGCAAATGCACTTTTGCAATACTTGCATATACCCTTAACCCCATCATTAGTTTCAACTTAATCAAAATCATCCCAAACAGATGAGGTTTGTCGTTTCCTCTTCTTAATGATACCATCGTCAACCTCATTTTGATTGCTAGTTTGTCGACTAGAATCTGTTGGTGCTTGTTGATTGCACTCAATAACATTAGGTGGAACTGAATTGGATGACATTGTTTCACTTACAAACGAAGATGACATAAATCTCCAACTAGCAAAACAAAATAAGCAATAATACATTAACCACAATTTGAAATTAAAGAAGCAACAAAACTCAAGCCTAAAGATACCTGGCAACATAACTCAATCACCGAGAAATGTGTAACAACTATTAACAAAACCAACAATATCCCAAAGATACATGGCAATCACAATGCAAGCCTTACCCACTTGTATACAGTTATGTTCCCTGGTGCTCACAATGCAAGTCACTAAGTTAATGCATAGGAATCAATAAATCATGCTCGTTACTGATGTTTATCAAGATTATGTGTTGCTTGCTGAGACACTTGTGCTTTCTCAGTGTAATGCATAGGAATCAATACAACTAAGGGTTGCTTGCTGAGACACTTGTGCTTTCTCAGTGTAAAATGCAGCTATTATAGAATTTTAGCATCTGAACTCAATGACTAGAGGCACGCCAGAACATGATAAAAAAAGGCGAATAGAGGCACACCTGATTACCTGAACCGAATGCTAATAGCAAGCAGCGGCGGACAAAGTCGAGCTTGAGCGAAGGAATGATGTCGAGCTTCCGAAGGCCTGAACTGAACTGACCCGTCGAGCTTGAGCGAAGCAAGGCGTGGATTCTGGAAGCAGAGGTGGAATGGGGTCTAGGGCAAACAAGCAGAGGTAAGTAAGCAATGGCGATCATAAATACAGTCGATCTTCCGAGTTCCGCTTACCTGAACTTCAGCGACGTAGAAGGACCAAGGTCAAGCTTCAGCGACGAGCGAGTGGCGACGAGAGGCACAGAATCTTGAAGCAGAGGTGGACAAGCGGCGATTACGACTCTGCGAGCACCGTTAGCTCCTTATTCCTTCCTATTCCCTGACCTAGCTGAATATATTATATATGTTTTATGTAATATAAAAATTTAAAAAAAAAAGAAAGAAAATAAACAGGCCAGCCTGCCAGGCAAAACATGCCACTTGGTAGGCCTAGGGTTGGCCTGTTTACCACAACAGGCCATTTTTGCGGCCTGGGCCTGTAAAAGCCTGGCTTGTGCCAGGCTTTTGCAAGCCCAGGCACAGACCGCTTGGCCTTTTCCCATGCTTAAAAAGGGACGGAATGGGAGGTTTAATGAGACACTCCCCTCGTTTGGTTTGAATTTTTAGAGGTGAGGGGATAAAAATCACCTTCTCTCTCCCCTTCCCTTCCCCTCTTTTTGTTCCCTCCAATTTGGGGGGTTTTGGAGGGAGTCAAAAGTTATGGACTGAAATGGCCCTCCCATATTATAATTATTTCACTCAATACCCTCATTTCTTTTTAATAAATTTATTGTAATAAAATAAAAATAAATGAAAATATATTGTAATAAATTTATATTATTATAAAAGTGATTAAAAAAATTATATAATTATAATTAAAAATATATTATTAAATTTAATTTAATATTTTAAAAATATATTTTTAAAAATAGGATAATAATTACAAGCATATTTTTATAAAAATATATTATTATAAAAATAATTTACAATTTAAATATATTATTATAACTAAAAGATATTATTAAATTAAAAATAAAATATATGATCATTGATAAAAAATCCTTTTATTTCAAAATATAATTTTTTATTTATTATAAATAAAAGTATTACTAAATTAATTAGCAGGTTGAATATATTATTACTTAAATTAATTAGAAATAAAAATTATATAATTATGGTTAAGAATATATCATACGTATTAATTAAACATAAACTATTATATAATGGTATAATGGTAAATTAATTATTACCTCCCCTCCCTTCCTCTTTTAAACCAAACATAGCCTACAAGTCACGATCTGGGATACTTTAAATGGTAACCTAGACGTAAAAATTCTATATCACGACCTAGGAGACTCCAAGTCGTGACCTATATATGCTAAGTTGTAACATTGGACATTCCACCTACTTCTTATCACTTTATTTTTTCTCTAATTTTATAACAATATAAAATAAAAATATATATGTAAATATATGTGCTATTTAATGAGATTCATTTTTTCTTTTCACTTTCCATCAAAAGTTATTTTACAACGTTTATTTAGATAAATTTTCATATTCCAAAATGCATTATAATAAAAAGTCACTCTCAACGGTTTTTCAAATGGGCTCATTGACTCAAAATTCTGAACTAGGATTGGTTTTAAAATATATATAAATAATGGGTAAAAATATATGGGAATGAATTTTTTTACACATTCTACAACTTCTCGTTATTCTCTTTATACTCGGCAATTCTCTTATCTCCTAAAAATTCCAGCTCATTTGAATTTTTTTATATTTCAATAAGATTCACCAATATAATTCTTTTCATTTGTCTTATCTTAAAAGCGGTAGTCATATTTTCTTTTCTCGTTGTTGATGACCTTAAATCCTTCTTAATTTATTGGTTTACTGAAATTTGCATGAACGTTTATACAAAAATGATGTGATTTTTAATAATTATTAATAACACATATTCTAATTATTCAATAAATTCTCAGCATTTAAAAATATTAAATTAAATTTTTCAAGAAAAATTATTTTACAAATTATAAAATATCGTTGTTTCACAATAAACTATCTTTTTTCACCATTATAATTGCTCAAGTTGGTTCGAACGAAAAAATTACTTTTCAAATTGTGCCATTTAATATTTTTATGTAGTTGGAACCCATTATATTCAATTTAATAAATGGGCTATATTTTAAGTGAATTATTTTATTATTTTTGGGAGTGGATGTGAGGGTACTTGGGATAAAATTCAATAGTATCTTCGGTCACAAGATCCAAGAGGGCCCGCCATTGATTGGACTTTAAGCCTACTAAAAGTGTGTATTTGGGAATTCCGTTGAGAGAAAGGAGTTCCGTTGGAAGAAAGGAGTTTACGGATTTCAAGATGGTTTTTACGAATTTTGAGATGGTTTAGTCTCGACTTACGTGCACCGTTGGGGAACGATGTTCCCAAACAAGCACTAAATGTTCCAAAAAGTTTATCCTCGTGCCATATTTAATATAAGAGTTAAATAATTAATTTATATATATATTAATTAAATTTATTGAATTGTTTTTTGTAAAAAATGTACAATGATTTTTCTAAACTACTATCCTCTTTAATAATCATTTGTATTGGAATTGCTCATTCGTAGAAACTCTCTTATCATGTACACTTGATTAGGATAATTTAGAAAAAAATTGATAAACTTAAAAGATAAAGAGAATTTGAGTCTAATATCTAAGATCAAAATAAACTCACTCACTCCCTATATTTAGGATCAAAAAGAGTAATATTTAAAAGACCTTAATTCAATCCCTCTTAGGCTCTTTTATTGCTTTCTAGATTACAAGGGGATTGTGTATTAATATGATTTTAGTTAAATTAGTTAATATGATTTTTTTGAAACACTCTCACTTCATTTTTTATTACTTGATCATTGTTGAAGGATAATTAATAGGGATAATTTAGAAAAAATTGATAAAATTTAAATATGAATTATACATTTAGAACCGATATCAATTCTCTAATTATATGAGGAGTAAAGGAATATTAAGTAATATGATATAGCAGTACTTCCTTTAGGGCATGTTTGGTATGGTGGAATTGGATGATGAAATTGGAAATAGAATTCATTTCCTATGTTTGGTACGGTGGAATTGAGAGGTGGAATTAGAAATGGAAATGAAATTCAAATAGGTAGAAATGATTTCCATGATGTAACCCATGGAATTGTATTCAATTCTATGGAATTGATTTTTGGCCTATCCTTTTTTTCTATATTTATATCCATCTCCATCTCCATTTCCATCTCTATTTTCATTTCCATTTACATCTCCATCTCCATTTCCATTTCCACCAAAATCAATTTCAGTGTACTAAACGAGCCATTAGTTTTTTTTAAAACGTATACATGTGACATGTCTCTATATTTGAGAAAGGTTTAGGCAAGTACGTTGAGCATTAAAAGCCCACGAAGGCTAAACATATGGTTAACGACTTCAAACCACTTGTAAAAATACCTATTGGATGTGTTTGGGTGAGCGTTTAGACTTTTCAAACGCATATTCAGCACGGTTTATTCGTAAATCATGATAATCTATTTCACATACTTCGTAAATTGTAAAAGCACTTTTCTACCGCTTTCCTAAACGGACACATTATAGTTATCTACAATATTTGTTTATAAGTAGGCAAATCTGAATCCATTCCCTTACATGATATATATATATATATAGATCAACTTGTTATTAATTACTTTATGTTTAAAAAGATGTTAAGAGATACACTTGGTGTCAATTGGCCTATGTGACAAATGGACATAAAACTCATTTATTGATTCAACTGCCAACTACCCAAAGCACGTGTATTAATTAACAAATAGAATAAGACAAATGGCACATAAAAGTAAAATTACTATGTCTTAAAATCTACAGATAGACTTGTAATAAAGGTTAAAGTGGTATTTCAAGGATCCAACATCTTTTTCTTCATCAGGTATTTAATCTCTTCTCTCTATGATAAAAGTTATTCTTTCCATCATGAAAAAGTTAAAAGTAAGAATTTTTATTTATGTTGTGTAGCTTTTTCCTTCAAAATTCAAGTAGAAGAAACAATTTTTTAAACTAAAATTTTTTAATAAAAAATATTATTTAAAAATATGATAGTTAAGTTATTGACTTTATTTTAAATTTTATACTAATTAAAATAATTTTTCATAAAAATGAAAATAAAAAATTAAATGTGGACCATCCAAATAAGATCTGAACGGTTTAGATATAATAGGCAGGGGCGCGTATTATTTCGATGTGGGCCCAAACCCGTTTTAACGAAACTTTTGACTCGGTTATAAATCAATTAGTTCATTTATCTTTTCATTTTCTGTATGTTAGTACCTTTCTAATCTATAAGTCATTCTATGCGGCAAAAATGGGTAGTAAATTGATTCCAAGTTGGCTTTGTTAAGAAAGAAGGGAGTGAATGAATCATCCTCTTCTCCATCTGATACCCACAATTGGACTAGAGGACATGAGGAGAGCTAAACGTCACCATTGACTGACTTCCGGATTTGAAAACACGAGGTAGAGGACGCCATGTAATGGCTATTCAAATATTTAATGAAGGCATGAAATAGAAAAGGATTGGCTGAATTATACTCAACGTCAAAATGCAGTACAACAAAATTGCAGAAAAGGTATGTCAGAATAATAGCATAACAGAATAGTAGAAAGGGGATCTGGGACAGGGTACATAAGGCGATAAAGGAAGAGGTGACTCAACAAAGAGAGAGAGAGAAACTTTTCATAAAACAACTCAACTCACCCCCCTCTTGTGATGTACTCCCCCTATTTATATTCCTTCAACTTCCTCTATTTCTCTTAACTTCCATGGTTTCTTTTTCATCCATAGGCTTTTCCTTAGCTGGCCCATTTGATCATGGGCTTATCCTGTGCTTAGGTCAGCTTGTGGCCAGTTCTTTAGTTGTTCCTTCTTGGTCCATTACAATACCCCTTTTGTACAGTGGAACCTTGTCCTCAAGGTTCAGAGATGGGGCAAGTCGTCGGAGGTCATACTCAAGTTCTCAAGAGTCTTCCAAAGGACCATCCTAGTGAACGATGAATTGACGAAACCATTTGTGATCATGCTGCGCTTGACGCATCGGCAATACAACCATAAGACGACATAGGGGTCCCTCTGTATGAACTGTAGTGGTAACGGAAGGTACGACTCCACGGTGGGGGCCCTATGATATTGCTTCAGCTGTGAAATATGGAAAACTAGGTGTATCTTCACATGGTTGAGAGGCATAAACGATAGGCAACCTTATTGACACGCTTCGTCACCTGAAAGGGGCCAAAATATTATAGGGCCAATTTATGGAACTTGCGTAATTGTATAGAGTGTTGTCTGTACGGCTGCAGGCGCACTAAAACCCAGTTGCCCACTTGAAACTCCAGAGCTTGACGATTTTGGTCAACAAAAAAGTTCATTCGTCTTTGTGCTACATTGAGGTTATGCTTCAACACTGCTAAAAATTCATCCCTTTCGCAGAGCTGGCGGCGAACATCAAACGGGGTGTCCTCTACTGAAGAATGGCATAGCAAAGGTGGTGGGTCACGACCGTAGACAACTCTAAATAGGGTGAAACTTGTGGACAAGTGAAACACAAAATTATACCAAAATTTAGCCCATAGTAGGTAAGAAAGCCATTGTCGAGGATATTGGTGTACAAAGCAATGCAAATAAATTTCAAGGTATCGGTTGAAAGCCTCCAACTGACCATCCAATTGTGGATGGTACGTAGTGTTGAAACACAACTTAGTTCCTTATAGCTTCATCAAGTGATGCCAAAAGGAGCTGGTAAAGGTCTTATATCTGTCAATGGTGCGTGGCAACCCGTGGATTTTGACAATATTCCTGAGGAACACATTGGCCATGATCGAGTTAGAAAAATGTGCTGGTAAGGGTGTAAAATTGCCATATTTCGAGAGACGATCGATAACGACCATGATGACAAAAAACCCACGAACCACTGGTAAGCCCACGATGAAGTCCATAGTAAAATCTTCCCAAATGTGTTCTGGAATTGGCAGGGCTGCAACAAATCAGCTGGATGAAGATGAGAGGATTCTCTTGCTGACAAACAAAGCAAGTTTTCACAAAGAGACGAATGTCCCGTAACATGCCGTGCCAGAAAAATAGGTGAGCCACTCAATGAAAAGTGCGTAAGAATCTAGCATGACCTCCGATGGGTGATGAATGAAACTTGAGTAATATCTATCGTATCAATCTTGGATCGCCATGAGGAATGACCAAGCGATGCTTCTAGTATAAATCACCATGCTTAACCTGATAGGGAGTGTTGGCGGAAGCCTCACCAGCTGCGACCTTGAGCATATATCTGGTCCATAAAGTATCATTCGATGAACGTTAGCACCATGCAAGAGGCTCGGGGTAGGGTATCTGCGGCTTGGTTGTGTTTGCCAGAACGATACTTGATGGTGAAGTGGCAACCCAGAAGTTGTGGAAGGAAAGACTCTTGCTTTGGGGTATGAAGAACATGGTCATGTAAGTGTCGAAGACTTGCGTGATCAATGCATATGATAAAATGATGCCCTAACAAGTATTGACGAAACTTTGTAACGGATTCCGTAATCGCATAGAGATTACGGGAGTACACTGACTAAGATTTATCTGAGGGGAGAGTTTCTTTGAGAAAAAAGCTATGAGATGAGAGTCTTAGCTCAGCACAGCTCCAATACGCATGTCTGATGCGTCCGTCTCTAAGATAAAGGATTTCTTGAAGTCTGGTAAGGCAAGAACATGGGTTGTGGTTAACGCGTGCTTAAGGGCGTCGAAAGCTGTTTGAGTAAGTTGGGTCTAATGAAAGGCATCTTTCTTCAAGAGATCAGTAAACGGGCTCGCTAACTGAACATAATGGCGGATAAAACGCCTGTAGTATCCATTAAGGCCTAAAAACCCCTTTAGAGAGGAGACGGTTGTTGGACTGGGCTACTCCTGAATCGTGTGGATCTTGGCTATCCACCTCCACTACGGGTGAGCAATGGGTGGGCTGGGCAGCCCATGCCCTAACCCATAGCCCGCCCGTTTAAAGTTACACTAGTATGGGCTAGCCCATACCTGTGCCTCAACCCGTTTAACCATTCTTAAACGGGTTACAAATATATGGGCGGGTTTTTGCGGGTAATGGGTAGCCCGTTTAATGCATATAAAAAAAGATAAAAACATCTTTGATTACCTGGTCATAAAGCTTGATTAGCTGGTCCTAAATTTCAGAAAGCTTGATTTCCTAGTCAGATAAAAACACTGCATTTCACCTCACAATATGCTAGATGGACTTTGCAAATAATATGTTAAAGCATATTGATGCTACAGAAATTGATATAGCTAAAATCACTCAATACCAAACTTAGAGACAACAAACCTGCAATCTTAATTCACAAGCTTTCTTTGCAACCAGTGCAGCTCCAAGCATTACACTGGGATTTGAGGTATTTGTATAGCTGATGATAGCAGCAATAACAACATCTACATGCCTAAGCTTTGCTGGTTCTTCGTGGAAAGTGAAGTCCGCAACCTTATTCTGCGATTCCATGGGTACAGCAAAACCCTATAAATAGCGCAATATTATATAGCTCAAACGTTGGAATACTAATATCATTTTAACCATCTTTTACAATCAAGTTGATTTTTGTAAGCTCATAAGTTTGTATGCACAAAACTTATCCAGATCCCCACCCTCCAACAAGTTATGGATAAGTTCATTATTTCTGTAGTGACAAATTACACTATCTTGATCATAAACCATCTTGGCAATTCATAGCAATGATTTTAGAGTATTGTTCGTGCAATTTTACAAAATGATATCTATGAATACCTAAAAAGAAAGAAAGAAAAGAGGGGCAAAAAACAAATGAAAACTTATTCTTATTTCAAAATGGTTATACCTTAAACCTAACTTTATTGTCAAGGCAGGCATGCCAATCGGCCTTTATTTCTCTTAAATGGACTCGATCCTGGGGCCTGCAAAGATTTGGTGATGATGGTCACACCAAGAAAAATCTGAACATAGAATACTTCATTCTTTTTATATGGAGGCCTGATGAAAAACTACCTCTTTGGACCAGATACACAGGGCTCCACATCCTCAAGATTAAGCTCTATATATGAAGAGTAGACTCTTTCAGCAATTCAGCCTGGGGTTGATCATAAGCACCAATCATTCAGTCACACCATTATTATATATACAGAGTACAAAAATTGGCAACTGGGAAGTTGTAAATATGTTTTTGCTTATTATGACCAAGTATCAATTTGGTAACTCCAATCAATACCCAATGAAATTATTGTTCTTGAATTAATGTCATACTTATAGATCATATGCTCCTTATGACCAAAATTAGTCCAGACCACCAAGAGAAAGGAAAAATAAATAAGTTCTTGATCAACAAACCAGATGAATATGAAGGCGAAGATAGCAGCAATCAAGCGTCCAGCAGCAGCAGCAGTATAACTTAGCAGATGGGCGGGCATCCAATAGCAGCAAAGCTGAGCTCGAGCAGAAGTTGACCATCGTGCTCATACATGTTGACTCTCAGTGAGCTCTAGCAGAAGTCGAGCTCAACTAGTTGGCAGCGACTACGAGTTAGGGTAACTGAGGTAGAAAACAGAAGGTTGTGCTACTGGGTTGAGCTCGAAAACGGAGAAGAAAATGAAGACCAGAGACAGAGTTCAAACCTCGGTGGTGGTGAATCTAGGGAAAATGAGCAGCTGGGGTACGGATGACGGGATGAAGTTGAAAAATGAAAATGGAAGTATATTGGTGTGGGGTAGAGTGGTAGACAAAAGTAGTCACTGGTCAGTAGCAATTTTGGGGGGCTATTGGGGCTTCACTCTTCAGGCTTATGGAATTTTTTTAAAAATATATATATATACGGGGTGGGCATAGGCAGCCCTTGGCATGCCCGTAGCCTGCCTGTTTTTATTGAGATGGGCTGGTTTTTAGCCTGCCTGTCACGGGTTACTGATAGGCGGGCCCGATCCGGGGAATTTTTCACGGGTCCGGGCGGGTGTCACAGGTTATGGATTTTATGCTCTCCCCTAACCCCACAGCTTGGGCTGAAAGAATATGGCCCAAATAATTGATCCTGGTCAGTCTAAAGGCACATTTGCTTAGTTTAGCAAAAAGCTGATGATGTGTTAGCAATTCCAGCACTAGAGCTACGTGTTGTAAATGAATATCCCACATGGCACGTAGATCAGTATGTCATCAAAGAAGATCAAAACAAAACACCGGAGAAAAGGCTGGAAGATACGGTTCATTAGTGCCTGAAAAGTGGCCAGAGTGTTTGTGAGTCCAAAGGGCATCACTAACCACTCATTGAGGCCCTGATGCGTGCAAAAAGAAATTTTTTTGTGATCGAACTTCCTCATCAAGATTTGGTGGTAACTCGAGCAAAGACCAAGCTTTGAGTAGTAGACTAAGACATGAAGTTCGTTAAGTAGCTCGTCTATAGTAGGCAATAGGAACGCATCCTTCACTGTCATTGCGTTGAGAGCACGATAGTCGACGCAAAATCTCCAAGCACCATCTTTCTTCTTCACTAGGATAACGGGGGTAGAGAAAGGACTTGAGCTTGGTTGGATCAGTCCTATGGTCAACAGTTATGCGAAAATGTTTTCGATCTCAGGCTTTTGACTTGCGGCATAGCAAAATGGACGAACCTTAATAGGTGTTGTAGCTGGCAACAAATCAATATGATGTTCCAGGTCTGAAAGGGGAGGTAATACATGTGGTATGGAAAATACTGATGTAAAACGCAGCAGCACAGTACGTAGGTTGCTGGGTACCGTGGCAGGCAAGTCAAGTGAGTTGGGCTCTATCTCCTAAGCATCCAACAGATAAAATTCAGTGATGGCATCAGTGCATGCTAAACGGACAAGGTGATGGCACTAAGCGTGAGTGATTTATGATCCTCGATATCTGGTTAAAGTAATAAAAGCATTATGAATGATGAATTTGATAGTGGAGTTCTGGTAATCAGCGACGTGTGGACCAATGTTTCCAACCAATTTGCACCTAAAACGACATTTACGGCGGCTATTGGTAAGAGAACATAGTCAGGAGAATGGTGTGACCACAAATTTGGATGGGAACATCCTTGACTTGTTGATTACTGCTCAGGATTTTTCCCGTACCCCTAGGACTTTGATAGTAAAGGTGTGAATGACGAGAACGTCGAGGTGTTGTACAATATGAGGGTGAATGAAATTATTTGAGCTTCCCCCACCTAGCAGAATCTGTACGTTCATGCCGTATATAAACCCATTAAAGCGAATGGTGGCCGCCCCTTGTGTTCCAAGCAATGCATGTAGTGATAAATGATGAAGAGTTTCCTCCACATCCGTGGGCTTCTCAGCCAGAATTGGCTTTGTGATCTCTTCCTCCTCGGAACAAAAGAGCATCAATTGTATATTTAGGCATTTGTACGTGGGGGAGAACTTCGCGTCACATGTGAAACAAAGGCCCTTTTCATGCTGAATCTGCATTTCGGCTGGCCGTTTAACTGGTGGAGACATTGAAGTCGATAGTAAAGGAGGCAAGGTAGATTTGCTACTGTTTGTCACTGTCATAGAGGTAAGAGGAACTGTCCCTATGGTTGGGATATTGATTTAGTAGCAGGAAGAGGAAGATGAGGTATGGATGGTGGCTCTGCTTGAGGGGCAGTGGCAATGAGTGTCACGTATCCATAAATAAGCGTGCCAATGCCATGAGAACTGTGTGAGGCCGTTGAACCAAAATGTTGTGCTTCAAGGTAGGGGTAAGGCCTCCAATATAACAATCAAGGAGAGTAGGTTCAGGAATATTCTCCGTGCGATTAGCCAACAAGAGGAATTTGGAGTTATGTACCTCCAAAGAACCCCTACATCTATTTATGTGAGCTTAAACAACTGTGATCACACACAATCAAATTGCTAGGGACCATACTGAAGTTCAATGGCCTTTACTAGCGTGTACCAATCAGGAATATGGTCTGTCTTCTCGAGCATCTAGAACCAAGGAAGGACGTCACCGTCGAAATGTAATGAAGCGAGTACCAATTTCTGCGTGTTAGGGATGTTATAATACTTCACTACTAGAAAATCACAAATTAGCGAGAAAATTTAGCGACGACTTTGATATTTCTCTCTAAATGTGTCAATTAACGAGGAATTTAGCGAGGACTATAAAATTCCTCTCTAATTTCTAAATTAGCGAGGAAAATTAGCGACGACTTGGATAGTCCTCTCTAAGTTACACAATTAGCGAGGAATTTAGCGAAGAATGTTAAACTCCTCTATAATTTTCTAAATTAGGGAGGAAAATTAGCATCAACTTATATATTCCTCTCTAATTTTCTAAATTAGCGAGGAAAATTAGCGACGGCTTATATATTCCTCTTTAATTTTCTAAACTAGCTAGAAAAATTAGCGACATCTCGTATATTCCTCTCTAAAATTTCATTTACCTCCAAAATTTTCCCCCAAAAATTTATTTCCCTTCATTGCAGAGGTAAGCACGCTCGATGCATTTCTAGGTTTTATCACTTGGATGCTTCACTTGTTCATTCCCTCATTCATCGCAGACTCCATTCTCCTCATTCCTTACCCTAGAACCCCCAAAATCCTCTTTACCCTCGCGTTGTTCTCCATTCACTAACTCTTGCCGTAAACATTTGTAAACATTCTCCATTCCAGAGACACATCCTTCCAGAGATAATCGGTTCGAGGTACGCATAAATCAACCCTAGAAGGATTTTCCTTATCATCAACCCTTAAATCCATCCAGACGACTCTGTTCTCATCATCATCAACCTCCTCTCAACAGAATCAAAACGGTTTTGTGCTTTCACGATTTCTTACTCATTCACTGCCTTGTTCTTAGATATTCCATTTTTGTCTAGCAAAAAGGTTTTAGCGTTTGTCACCGTACTATAACTACACATATATGGGGGATGGCCTAGGGTTTTTGGGAAGGTCGTTAACAATGGGGTAATGGACGCCATCATATAGGGAGTTAAATACATCAACATTTCGAATTATTACAAGAAGAATCGTATTCAGGTCTTTAATAACAAGAAGCCCCTCTTCTTCTATGTTAATTTGGCTGAGGTTTGTTTCTGCGCCTTTGTTTTTTTGGGTGCTTTTTTCGGAGTTTCATATGTTGCTGTTAGCGAATTCTCTTTCTGATATAAGCGTTTGAAGATTTGTGAGCTTTGTGTCAATTTTTTGGGCTCTTTGCTTTGTTTAATTTTTGTTTACACTTTTTATTATCGCAGAAGTATATGTAATAACATAATGAAGTCGAGCTATCAGCACTAGGAATGGGTATGAAGCCTTGGAGCTAAGTAGCATTTCATATTTTAACTTATAATCTATCTTGCTTTCAATAAGAGTGCATCTTTGAGTTTTTGTGTCTAAGAGTATAAATTGATGACCATAATTGTGTGATCAACCGAGATTAATACTTTTGCAGGGAAGTCCAACTATTGTTCTGCATTTCGGTAAGAGAATAATGTATCAAAATTGAATTAAACTAAATAATATACTTCTGGCTGTTTAGAGCTTAGTTAATCTCTGTAATTTTCTGATAACTGTGTATGTTGTCCAGTTGGCTCGATTATTTTGGGGTCTTCTTCAAAAAGCATACATCTTTGTAGCTTTGAAAATAATTTCTGCACTGCTTTTTTGAGGAATTAGGAAACTAATAATATGATGCAGTGGTTGTAGCACTTGGCAGTAATATTGATTTTCATGTCCTCCAGGTTGCATGAAAATAGATGGACATTTGACGTTTCTGCTATGTTATGTTTATGTCCTTGATCCATTTTATCAATTTCATTTCCTGATTGACTTTTATAACATCTGTCATTTGCAAAATCCACAGTTTTTGGTCGTCCATTTTTACTTGCTCTGAAGGATGATGATGGAGCTCCATCTTTTTGGGAGAAAGCCCTCAAGTTCATAGTTGGACACTTTACATGTAAAACTTGTTCTCCCAGTTAATTAGTAAGAATTACCTTTGGACTGTTGATCAGTTTCTCAACACTTCTAAATAAAATAATGGACGAATAATTAAAGATATAGCAGTCAGCCCTTGTGAGAGTTGACATTCAATTTTGATTTTTTTACTTTTGTGCATCATAAGTTTGTGTCTTGTCAGGTCCAAATTAAACATGGCTGAAATAATAAATGTTTTATGCTGTAATGCGTTTTTCTGCTTAGTTTTCCTTTTAAGTGTTTTGATTTAAGAATGCATTTATGTTTCTCTTTTAGTGTCATCTCTTTCATTTCAACCTTTGTAGTCTGCTTGTTTTTCCAATGCTGGATGGACTGAGGATGCCCGTGCAGTGATTAGGTATCTACATGAGGAGTACCCCAGGGCTCCCCTGTTTGTTATTGGAACTGGTATTGGTGCCAATGTTCTTGTAAGTTTCACAGCTGAGGTCTTATTTTGATATAGCTTTCTGTTAATTTTGGATGTTGTATGTTTATGCTTTAATTAGATCAAAATAATTAGTTATGACCATTGAAACGTACTTCATTTACTTTCTAAACTGCATGCAGATTAGGATTTGTAAATAGTTAATGCATTCATGTTAAGTGATTGTTAACCAATATAGTTAATGGATTGGCTATTGTAATGGAAGAGAAAAAAGCATGATGGGGTCAGAGCGGCGCTTCAAGAATTTGAAAGAGACTTTGAGGAATAGATTTCAGCATATTATATCTTTAAATGTCTCCTGATATGTTCACCAGACCACAAATTCTTTCAAGAACCTATATTCAAATCATTGAATAATGATTGTATTGTTAGAAGCTCTTAACTTTTATATGTATTTTTTTTCAACTTTAAGACTTTTATTAGACATTTGAATTTGTGCTTATGGTTAAAGATACTATGTACTTGATATTAATATTTAAAATTTGCCTTTTGAGTCAATTATGTGATTAAATAGTATTTGTTTATAAAATATTTTTGTAAATACGTAGTTAATTCATATCTAAAATTAGCGATAGATTTAACGATAAAATTGTCAAATATAGCGATGTTAAAATACAAATAATTGCCTATTTAGCGATGAAATATAACGCATTTAGCGACGGAATTATCAATTTAGCAACAAACATGTATGGAATAATAATACCATTTTAGCGACAGAATTCACATAATTAGCGAGGGAAAATTTTGATTAGCGACAGAAAATTTTGATTTGCAGCGGAAAATTCTATCGTTAATTTAGCGACGACCAGTTCCGTTGCAAAATTAGCGACGGAAATATTACGTCGTTAAATTAGCGATGGACCATTTCCTCGTTAAATTTTAGCGACCCTCTTTTTAGCGATGGAAATTGAGCATTTAACGACGAAATTTTCTGTCGTTAAATGATGTTTTCCTGACAGTGCTTGAAATATTGCTCTGCTTTAAAAAGCCACATTAGTGCATCCTTGCCATCAAAGTTAGGGAAGTTGAGCTTCACTATGCGAGTGGTGTGCGGGGCTGGTTGCACGGTCGGAACCGTGGATGAAGTAAATGTGTTAGGTGAGGGAGACGTTTGATCAAAACAAAGGTGCAAGCCCTCGACTGATTGCACCAATGACTTAAGGACTGCGTTCACTTGATCAAGTTGTTCGAAACGTCCCTTAGCATAATCAATGAACTCCGTCGTCTTCTTGAACTCTGCTTGCATCTCCTTTAAACGGGTATTTTCGGCCATTACGGGACAACGAGCGCGATGAAAGCACTAAATGTAATGGCTATTCAGATATTAACGAAAGCAGGAAATAGAAAAGGATTGGCTGAATTATACACAACGTCAAAATGCAGTACAACAAAATTACAGAAAAGGTATGTCAGAATAACAGCATAACAGAATAGCAGAAAGGGGATCTGGGACAGAGGGGGATAAAGGAAGAGGTGACTCGAGAGAGAGAGAGAGAGGCTTTTCATAAAACAACTCACCCCCCTCATGATGTACTCCCTTTATTTATATCCCGCAGCTTCCTTTATTTTTTTTTATACACAGCTTCCTCTATTTCTCTTAACTTCCATGGTTGCTTTTTCATCCGTAGGCTTTTCCTTAGTTCGTCCATCTGATCATGGGCTTGTCCCGTGCTTGGGTCATTGTCTGTGGCCAGTTCTTTAGCTGTTCCTTCTTGGTCCATTACAAGCCAATGGAGCTGGACCAAAGCTGTAAAGAGAAGCATTACTAGACGCAACCTTCATCTAGTAGTTTTGGCCAATGGTTTATATACCTCGTGATTGACACTATCTCATCATATTTATAGATTATTTGTAATATGTTTTATATATTGAAATCAAGAAAAAATCTTGAATCTTATTAGTTATATCTTGAAATTTAACAAAACCTCACCGTTATTTAATATACAAAATGAGGATAAAGTTTAGACAATAACAAATTACGATAAAATTGCATATGTATATAAAAGCAGAAGAGTAAAAAGGCTTTACTAAAAGCATATGCTCTTGCCTTGTCATTGTATTCATTGTCTCTGCTCATCACACAACCCGAACACACACCAGTGTCCCTATAAAGCAAGGTTTTCATCAATGAAAAATAAAATGATATAGAAATACTTAGTGCTTCATCACAGAACATCTATTTGCATGAAAAAATAATAAAAATTAAAAATATAAAATACCTTGGGAAAATTGCTTAAAAAAATCCTTCATCACAAGATTTACCACCCATATATATATACACCTAAAATTCATTTAAGAATCCGTGTGCATCCTATCTTAAGCTCTATACAAACTATTTTCAGTTATGTGCAAAACATAATACATTTTCATACAAATGAATATATATGTTTGTTTTGCAAACTATTGAAGATGAGCTTCGCCCGTTTAGGAAATGACTTTAACCCTTGAATAGATTTGGGTAATACATTTTGTAATGAGGAGGAACTGTTCAACAATCTTTTTGAAACAAAGAGGATATATCTTTCTGGACTTACATAATAATGGTAGAGTAAGAAGCAAAAGCACATTTCTTTTGGCAGAATGGGTATGGATGGGTACGAATCTAAGAACTTGATTGTGGTAATTGATGGATGCTGTCAGCCCATGGCCCCTTGTTTGACTCTCCATTTATGGGTCTCATGCACTCCAAAACGATACTGCAGCACTTGGGCCCACTTCCCATTCCGATTAGCCAAATCCTGTCACCCTTCCTAACTCTTTCCATGGCTTCCAAGTAACCTACTTCGTACCAGAGAGAAGATGATGCCTGGTTCCCAAACCTATAAAGAGTCATCAATGCAGCTTCCATGTCTCTCTCTGTAAGCTTCAACCCTTTTCCGATCTCCCTTATCACCGGCCGCCCCGTACACGGCAGGCAAAAATGATCTACCACCGCCTTGAAATTCGGCACCTGATGATTATGAATACCTTCTTCTGTCTTCTCCATCATCACCTTCTTCTTCAATAGCCATACAGCGTACCTGAACTTCTCTGTGAATGGAAGGATCTTAGGGCATAAAATAGTGACGTTTGAACGAAGAGCTTCACCAGCTACTTGAAGCGCGTCTCCCTTCAGCGTCACCCCGAGTTTTCCTTCAGAATCTTCTTCCCTAAAGGCAGCAAAATAGGTTCTATCATCGAAAGCTCTCTGAGTTCTAAGAGTCGTAGTCACTTTGTACTTGGAATATTTCCTCGTTTCTTTCTTGTTTGAGAGAAATATCGCTGCACTTCCCATCCGAAACAAACAGTTAAGGATCAATTTGGAACGTTCTTTACCAGGGTACCAACCTGTTGATAAAATCTCTGTGCTTATAACAATGGCGTTAGAGTTCTTGTGAACACTCAGAAGATTCTTAGCCAAATCGATACCAATGGCACTAGCGCTACATCCCATACCAGAGATGTTATAGCTTTTAATGTCACTTCTCATGGAGTATTTGTTGATGATAATGGAACTCAAAGAAGGGACAGGACAGAAGCCACTACAGTTCAAGATAAGCATGTCGATGTCAAGAGGAGAGAGATTAGTTTTGGCTAAGAGATCATCAACGACAGGGAAGAGAACCATTTCAACTTCTCTGATGAATTCACAATGATGGGACTTGGGAGGAAAGAAGTGTAACGCAGGAGGAAGACATGTCTCTTCACTTTGTCCCGAAGAATTGAGGACCTTGGCCATGAATGTGAGACTCTCTTTGTCAAAACCAATAGCGGAGCAATTTTCTAGGAACGTTGAGAAGGGAACCCTGAAAGAAGCTGGTGGTTTCAGACACGAGTAATCCACGAGGTAAACTGGAGGAGGCTTTGAAAGGAAGTGCTTTTTAAGGGTAAAACACAGGAGGAAAGTACAGAGAAGGAGGAAATGGATCGTGGGGTCATAGTTTCGGAGGAGCAAGAAGAAAGCTTCAATGGAAGCTAGCAGAGAGAGAGTCAAAAGCCAAAGAAATTGAGGGATTTTTGAGAGGAAATGGTGGGAGAGGAGAGAGAAGGTTTGAGTGATATGGGAATCTGCTTGGTTTTGCATGGGTAAATCTTCCATTTGGAATGTAATGAAATATTATTGACCAATGGGATTAGGAGGCGAGGGTTGAGATCTGCACATGAGGGAAGCCATAGATTTAAAGGTGGGGCGACTGAACATGGAGGAGGTTCTTCATCTCCATTTAGTGTTGTTGTTGGCCGGTGAGATTGCTGACAAGGAGCTGAGGAAAGGGATTAGCAGACAAAAGGCTAATTACATTTGAATTATCCAAATCTATCACACTTTTAAAAGTATAATTCTTTCTTAAAAATTATCTTAGTGTTATATAATTTTTTGAAATAATTTTTTTAAAAAATTCTTCTTGGTTTTTTTAAATAATGATTTTGGTTGGTTTCTTTCTTCCTTTCATATTTTGCGATGGGACTTGGAAGGATGCCGCCCACGGGAGCAGATTTTCTCAGATTTGTTTTTCTTCTTTTCTTCATAATCTATAAATTAAAAATTTTGTTATATATATTGCAGCTACAAATCATTAATAGTAGTTTGAATTTATTTATATTTATAATACTAATTTTGTAAAATATTAAATATGGACTTTCTATTTTTTAATTTAAGGGTAAGGATTTGGTAATGAGAAATCGGAGAAAAATGATTATAAAATAAGTCAAACCCACCGTACACTCAGCACCTAATTCTCCAGCACTGTGTCACACTCACCATAAACAAAATCTATTGCTCAAAACTAAAAAGTGCCCAAGGAACCGGGTACTTAGGTGACGTTAACTCATTTTTAATGAAGGTAACTTTTCTTCTTTTCCATGCAATATATTTTCCACGGTGTAACTAATAAATCCTATCCACTCTCACTATTAACGACAGAAAAATATATCGTTAAGTGACTATTTTCTATCAAAAAATTTTCATTTAGTGACGGAAAAATATTAGCGACCCTCGTTATAATGGTGGAAAATAACCAAATCAGTCGCTAAATGGTATTTTTCCAGTAGGGTTTGTATATAGTAAAAATAAATATTGCACATAGTTAAAGAATTTTACAAGCTGTTAATATAACCTGGATTTTTAAACAAATTTTATGTAGCTTTGGCTTTGAGCGATAAATCTTGTAATTGAAATTTTTTTAGCAATGCTCCTTAAGTTTTATTTATAAGTAATTTTGATATGTTTTACATAAACTAACAAAACCTTACACTTTATTGTGGGTAAACACTATACGAAAAATGTGTTTTTGTAATAGTTATTTTATGACTTTGTAGTTGTTTTAAGTAGTATAAGTGTAATTAGTAGCGTTCTAAAAATCGTTACAAAATCCACTGTGACAAACAATTTAACGTTGTTTTTATAAAACTGAAGCACACATAGTCAAATTCGCTGCTAAGTTTGCAGTGTTTCTAATAAACCACTGCAAAAAAAAAAAAAGAAAGATACGGGAATCATGAGGAAATATTTGTAATGGGTATGAAACTACTACTACCACTAGAAGAGCATTTCGGATTTTCTATTGATGTTTGTTATAATTTAGAACCGCTATTAAAATATCGTATAAAACAAAATATAATAACCATTTATGAACCGCTACTAATATATTATATCATTCAAATAAATTTGCTGCCAAAATGACATGGAGGTCAAATATATATTTTGAAATTTTCTTAATCTACCATTTATTTATTAAATACAATTGACTTTTCTTGATAAGCAATAAACCGAATTAATGGAGATCGAGCAACTTTTTTAATTGCCAGGGACCTCTTTAAGATGTACATATTAGTTACTCTTGACATTTCACCAAAAATCCTTGTAAATTAAAACACAAAATCTTCAAAAATATGTAATAGTAAACCGACAAAGCAGTAGTAATAATTTAGAAATATATTTGTAAACGCACTCTTTTAATCATGAAATATTACTTTAATCAATTGACCTCCCGGGAGCGACTCGATATTCCAAAAAAAGAAAAGAGCAAAGAAAGAAAACAACATCCTCAAATTAATTAATGCAGTAAGTAAAGCAAAAAGTAATAATAATTCCTATATATAACTGGTTTGGCTTCTAAGTTTTTATTAATGCAATACTAGAAATAATTAATTGTATCCAACCACCAACCAACTAGTACGTATCTTATCAATTCATTAGCTTCAATAATTTGCCGGTCTCCTTTCACACTCACTCTGGGTACTTTTTGGACCATTTACTTAATCTCGAGCTTCAGAACTTCAATGCTTTAAAAAGGAAAGTAAAAAGTGAGTAGGTTTTCTATAAGGAGCATATAAATATCAGTAGATCTTTCATCCCATCTCTGATATTGCACTCATCCTGTTGGCAGCAACACTTGTAAATAAACAGTTAATCTGAGTCTCATCCAAAGATACTGTTCTTAGAACTATTCCATGACTATTGGCAAAATAAGTTGCTTACTTCCCTGATTGAACAGATTCTTCCTGTAATGATATATGAAATGGAAGGTAATAGAACTAAGCAAAGTTGAGAACCAAACGAGGGAAGAATAATGCTTGAAAGTTCAAGAGTTGTTTCTTTAGAACTTCGGTCTCATGCCCTTTTATAAAATACGGATCATCATAATATTGGGCACACTTAAACCTATTTGATAAAATTAACTCGTCCATTAATGCACATAAAGACAATTAAATGGATAGTTGCATAGTCATTAACACATTTAATGATGATTTAAGACGTCGATTACAAATACTAAGACTCATAATTGTTATTAGAGTAATGAATTAATTAGATGAATATTTCTTATAAAGAGTGTCCAATTTGTGTTTAACTTACACACAAAGGGGTAGGGAAAACCACCGAATTCATCTCCAGTGGTCCTTTGTCATATGTAAACATACCCCTCCTCTTAGTCCATTTACTAGTGCAAGACCACATTATAATATATTCACTTGATTTCTCACAATCCCAAGTAATATGAAATTCTTTCTTTGACACCAACACATAATATTTATAACAATCACTCACATGTGTCAAAGGAATTACATTTAACTGAGTTATTCACATGAGTATAACCATTATATTTGGTGGTTCTTGTGACTATGAACTAGACCTAGACTAACAAATCTTGGTACAAAGAGATGTTGTGAAGCCTACTTCTATGAACTAACAAATCTTAGTGTATACCAAAGGTATAAAGAGTTAGGTTATTACCCCACATTACTACTGTTAACATCATTTTTGAGCGTTAAGACAATCTTGCGCTTGCTTGGTCCATAATGAATACTATAGAGATTTCGCACAATCTTATAGGAGTTGACCCACTATATATTCGTAGAGGTGATTTCATGAAATGCACCTGCATTGAGCATATCATCTCATAGGATTATGATACCATTAAGAGCTTATGATCATCTCACCAAAATGCATTCTAGCACTATCTCATGCCATATGAAGGGACCACATATTTATTTTAATGCTAGTAGAATTGAGAAACAACTTGTTCTTACCTATTGAACTTCCTTCATAGGATTACCAATCATAGAGGTTGGGTTTTCATCACTGTCAATTTCAAGTTGGCTTTAGGCCTATTTCCTCAACTAATTCAATATTTATTTCATCACAAGGGATTTTGTTTATAGACCTACTGGTAAATTTTGACCTTACAAAATCAATTGAGATAACTCCATAATCTTGTAACATGCTATATTAGATTGTTTCTCAAACAATATTTACTAGTACCATTGTTTTATCTATAATGGCTATTGTCATTTGACAATTACAACTTATCTACATAAAATGTTGATTTCACATAAAAAATTTGCCAATAAGTTTTCAACAACTTAGGCATCCAATTTCACTTAATTCTAGCTAGAGTAATAAACTCTAATTCACATAGCACTTATTTCACCACCATTAAAGGAGGTTCAGTTAACTTCCGTGGATCTCAATACAGCGTGAATCCACTATCCATGATACCAATATTTATAGTATCTCTCCAAATTTTATTTCTCTTGTAGGATGCATATTTATATATATTCAATTTCCATATAGCATAAGCTATATCACAAGTATTAATATTTGTTAATACAACAAATTCTCCAAATTTGTGCATACATAGAATGAGCTGTAAAAGTCACTTCAAATAATGTGTTAGAATCACAAGGAATATTTATACAATGATTCCCAAAACCAAACCAAACTTCAGTAACATTTCTCAATATCATGTATTATTACATCCCTTTTCCTTTATGATTTCAACATCCAAAATCACATTTGATTCATCCATGCTTCCAAATTAAATTTGAAGCAACAAAGCATTATAACTAATGTGACATGCATCTAGATTAAGAGTTCAATACTCACAATAGTCATGCATACCCATGCATATACCAATATAGATATACATCCACAAATCATGAAAATTAAAAGATATTTATCTTTTCAATAGATAAATTATTGAATTTTCATATGCACATTTCAAACAATATAAAGGATTTGTTCATTTACAAAATTTACTCTTAACATAATCAAATGATTTAGCCTCTACTAATTCACAATGCACCTTAGCATTTGTAAAGTAAGTCCAACAATTTTATATAATTTCTCAATTATCACTATATTTTTATTTTGCCAAAACGATTGTAAGGTATCCCACTACACATATAAGGCTACTGGCACCCACACACTTTTAAATATTTCACATATTATGATTCTAACTAATTAGAATCTCATCATATTGTCTCCTTCCATTCTCATTGAATTTAAATGTCTTCGCACAATATATGTTAAGTCAGATTTTCAATTGGAAAATGATCTAGTGGCTTACAATAACAATATTTCACATCAAAATTATGGTGATTATTGAGCATCATGACAATCACAAGTCAACCACAACTCCACAAGTCATAATAATGGACAACAACTTTAAATTTTATTATCAAACACAATTAACCATACCAATAAAATTGACATTATAGCAAATAAATATGTGATGAGAGGAAAAATGTTTTGCATATATGCTATTAATAACCGATGATTCCAATGCAATCCGCATAATGCAAATTGTATCAAGTTTCACCAAGACTTTATCAAAATTCAATGTGATTTGTCCCAACATTCAATAATGCCAATATGTGGAAAAAATGGGTGGGGAGGATCATCATTTTGCAGAAGAAATCATGCATGGATAAATTAGTTATAGATCTTTAGTAAGCATACCTGAAGACCAAGGTGTAAGTACCACGAAACTTGAGATATATATTATGGAGTATGTTGTCACCCATAACCACCATGAACATGTTATTGTTCTTTCAAGCTGACAGTGAAGCTGGAGCTCATCGAAAGAGCACTATCCATATATATATATATATATATATCGTACGGTCTTCATTTTTATTTTGCAATTGATTTTCATTATCATCACCCTCTTTACTTTTGTCCCCATTAAATTCCAAGCACCCAAGAAGACTTTGTGATTGTTTATCATTAAATGGCTTCTCTCTTCATCTGAGATCTTTTTTACTTCTTTTTGGTGATTGTAATTTGTTTCTTGATTTTGCGAAATAGAGGCCGATATGTTGGCTTGACCATCGTCATCAAGGAACACAACAATTTCTTCCACATCAATTCCGAAAAATCATATATACACAAATATATAAACATATTTAGGTCCAAAATATTCAGATTGAACAATTCTAATAATTTCAACAAGAATCAAGTGAAAGAAGGCTGAGATTGGAATTAGAACTTATCTCATTTCCTTTGTAATGAAATGGAGAGCACTCATCATAGCACTCTTCACAAATCTAGCAAGAAACAACTCTTAAGATTGTTGTAAGGAGCATATAAATATCAGTGGAACTTCATCCCATTCTCAATATTGCACTCGTTCTGTTAGCAGCAAAACCTGCAAATAAACAGTTAATCTGAGTTGCGTCCGAGGATAATGTCCTTAAGAGCTATTCCGCATCTATCGGCAAAGTAAGTTTCGGTACTCTCCTGTAAGGATATAGGGATACAGAACTAACATAAGGTAATAGAACTCAGCAAGGTTGAGAACCAGAGAAGGGAATAATAGTGCTCGAAAGCTCATATGTTGTCTCTTTAGAACTTTGGTCTCATGCCCATTTACGCATCATAATATTGGGCACACTTAAAAAAACACATTTGATGACAATTAACTTATCCATTAATGCACTTAAAGACAATTAAATGGGATGTTGCATAGTCATAACACACTTAATGATGATTTAAGACATCGATTACAAATACTAAAGACTCATAATTGTTATTAGAGTGACGACTTAATTAGATGAATATTTTTTATAAAGAATGCCCAGTTCATGTTTAACCTATGCACAAAGGGGTAGGGAAAATCACCAAATTTGTCTCCAGTGGACCTTTGTCGTATGTAAACATACTCCTCCTCTCAATCCATTTGCTAGTCCAAGATCACACTATAGTACATTCACCTGGATCCCTACAATTCCAAGTAATGTGTGACTCTTCCTTTCACACACATACACTTACAACAATTAATATTGAGATAAGATTTTTTGCATGCATGGAGGACAGATGTCAACACAAAAATCCACCAAAACAGCTACTGAAATCATAAGGACATGGTTGGAACAAGTAAAAATGGAGGAAGTGCCTCAAGAGATCATGGATGATTTAGTAGAGGAGAAAGATCAAATTTGGGTAATCAAAATAAGGAAGGTAGTGTTCTAGACACAACAAAAGTTAAGGTCACGTCTTATACACAGTCTCTAATGGGATACAATGGATTGACCAATGGAAGCTACTTCATGGAAACAGATGATCTCCTCTTTGAAGATAATATCTATTGGAAAATGCCAGAGCCAATAGAGGAGATAAAGTGCATTAAGAAAATATACCCAATGGTTTCCATATTGGAGTATAATGAGTGATGTAGGTTATCACTATGCTTGGATGAAGTTTAATCTCTATATGTTTAAATCTCATATGATCAAGCTATAGGGCTTTTGTGAATTTGAACTGATTGACCTACAAAATAACTATTTTATAGTTAAATTTACTAACCAAGAACAATGGAAGAATCACTACAGGAAATTGTTATATAGAGGTCCCTGGGTGATTTTCTCACATTGTGTATTAGTTCAAAAGTTGACTTCTTATTTTGACCTTTCAAAAATGAGTATTATCACTTGGGTTTATATTCCTCATATTTCAGTTCATGATTACAACAGAAATTGCATAGCAAGGTTGGGGAGCGAATTGGCAAACCCTTTAAAGTGGACTGAAATACTCTATCAAACAATACAAGCTCAACAGTAAATGTGGAGAGAGGCATGTATGCATGAATTTGTGTGCATCTTGATTTGCAAGAAATACTCGTCTCATGTATCATAGTCGCTGAAGAATGTTTCAACGTTGAGTATGAACCCCAAAAAAGAAAGAAAAATAGAAATGGGCTAAGGAAAAATAATGAATCTCCTAACAACGAATTAAGCCAAAGAGAGGGACTAAGTGGGCTTAATGAAGAAAATGTAAGTGGGCCTAGGAAATGAAATATGATTGGGCCTAGTAAAGGTGTAATATTGGAAGAGATGGACAATGCTATGGACAAAGCTTTAATTTCACTACAAGAGGGCTCTAGTAGCAAAGGAAAACTCAAGAAAATCAGCTAAGGCACACACCAAGTGGTAAGTGGAAATATAGGCCAAGTGGCAAAGAAAAAGTACACTCATATAGAACCACACATTGACAAAGCCCATTCATCAAATACAATGTTGAATGCTAATAATAGCTTAAATAAAGCTAAGAATGAGGAGCCTAAAATTTGCCTCTTGCCTATAGGCTATGACCCAAAGCCCCTTAATCCACTACCATCAAAATCTGAGTGAAAAGAAGAGCAAATGGAGGATGCCATGATAGAGTTAGATAACTTTGAGGATGTGGAAACAATCACAAAAGATGAAGATAATTTTGATGATTTCAACTTCGTACCAGAAAGAGGAGCTAGTTAGTAAGTGTTTGTCATTGCTTTGTTGTCTTTAATCATGATTATTGCAACTTGGAATTATATGGGCCAAGTAGCAGGACCTTCCTCATCCTTATTAAATATATGTTTTAAGAAAATAGAATTGACATTCTTTGTCTGATTGAGCCTAGAATAAGTGGTGAATGTGTTGACAACATGATTCGTAAGTTTGGTTTCTCGCATTGGTTTAGGATTGAACCTTCAAGTTATTTTAGAGGGATATGGCTTCTCTAGAATGTGAATGATTTAGAATAGACTATATTACCTCTAATACCCATTCATTACACCATCAAATCCATAACCTGAAGCTCAATTGTTCTTTCTTTACTTATAAAACCAACTATAGGAAGCAAAATCAGTTATGGTGAGCAATTCTGGAAATTGTCCAGCATACTATGGATAATTGGATTCTAGTAGGGGATTTTAATGCTTATAGAGTACCTACAAATATCATTCAAAGGTACTCCAAACCTATTCCCTTTCAATAAAGCAGTTTGATGATTGAATCCTTGAGGCTAGTTTTCATGAGCCAAAAGATCCTAGGGGCTTATTCACTTGGGAGCGAGGTTAGGGAGAACCTAGACTGGGTCTTTTAAAATTCTACTTGGGAGATTACCTTTCCTCACACTCAATTGACTCATGATCTCATGTATAAATCGGACCATAAGGTTATTGTTGTCTCCTACGTCCCCACTGTGATATGTTCCTAAAACAAGAAAAGATTTCATTATTTGGCTACTTGGAGGCTCGAGAAGGGGTTCCAACATATCATAGATAATGCCTAACGGGAGAAAGATTAGCTTGATGGGATTAAGAGCTTTCAAGAACAGGTTATTGATTGGAATGAATCTTCAATTGGAAGCATCCCTATAAGGAAAAGAGAGATCTTGAGGAGGTTAAAAGGCTTTAAAGTCCGCAAGGGTAGTGGTACTCTAAATAGCCTTTGTAGGCTGAAAAAGAAGATTTGGGAGGAGTATAATAGTTAATGATGAAGGAAGAGCTTCTTTGGTTTCAAAAATCTAGATGTAATTGGTTTCAATGGGATATCACAATATGAAGTAATTTCATGACTCCACCATCATCCAACGAAGGAAATAGAACATATGTGCTTTGCCTAATGAGAATAGTTTTTGGATACATGACTTTGAGGAGTTAAAGACCATGGCCAGTAATTATTATAATGATATATTCATTAAAGACCCTGGAATTTCGCAAACGTTAAATTGGCATATTGTGTTTCCCCAGCTAGAAGATGCTCAACTCAAGTTCCTCCATAAGGAGGTGAGCGATGTGGAGATCAAGAATGTAGCCTTTTCCATGGGATTTTTGAAATCTCCCAAGCCTGATAGGATCAAAGCTCACTTTTTTCGAACCCAATGGGGAATTGTTGGATCAAAGATCTGTGATTTGGTTAAGTGAGCTTTTATAGACCCCTACCCTATCAAGATTGTCAACCAAACTAACATTGTCTCGCTTCCCAAAGTGGATAATTCGACAATCTTGAGAGACTTGAGACTCATTTCCCATTGTGATGTTGTCTTTAAGGTGTTAATGAAACTTTTAGCTAACAAATTTAGATTTGTTATGGATAACTTGGTGGGGCTTGAGCAGAGTAGTTTTATTGTAACAAGATACAATTGTTACAATATCATTATCACCCAAGAAGCCATTCACTTAATGAGATCTATGCTAGGGAGGAAAGGGTACATTATGGTTAGACTCGATTGGCATTTTTTGAAGTCACCTTGTAAAAGGTTGGGCTTTGGGATAACTTGGTTCATTTGATTTTAGATTGTGTCTATACAGCCTCCATGAAGATTTATGGAACAGGATGGAGAGACCTGAGTTTACCCTAAAAAACTTGGGCACTGAGCAAAGATAAATGCAGAAGTAATAATTGGAAGTATGAAATTTCCTAATGATGGTCCTAACATATCTCATTTGTTGTTTGCCAACAACCTTTTGCTTTTTGCAGAGGCTTGCTTGGGACAAATACAAGTTATCAAGTGTGTTATATTAAGATTCTATGGAATTTCTGGACACAGGATAAATTTTTCAAAATCAATAGCTTATTTTTCCAAGAATGCTAACTTTGGCAGAACCTCAAGACTAAGTCAATCATTGGGAATTGGAACCACTGCTAACTTAGGCAAATATCTTGATGTTCCCCTTATCCACGCTTGAGTTTATAAAGAAACCTTCGGTCACATATTGAGGAAGCTTTTATTGAGGCTATCATCCTAGAAGGGAAGATATTTAACCATGGCTTGCAAAATGGTCCTTATCAAAGAAATATCATCTGCCCTCCCTTCCTACCAAATGTAATAAGTCCTTTTGCCCAAAGGAGTTCTTTAGGAGCTTGAGTAGGTTAGTTGGAACTTCTTTTGGGTGTAAGACAAGAATAAAAGAAAAATATACCTCTTTGCTTGGAGTCAAATTATGGAATATAAGAAACATGGAGGGCTTGGCATTAAAAATCTTGAGATGCAAAGCAAAGCTTTCATTATGAAACTTTGTTGGGTCATGATCACAAAGTCGAATAATCTATAGGTTAAATGTCTTAGAGATGTGAAGAGATCTCGATACTAACAGTTCTCTAAAAAAAGGATGGACTCTTTTACTTGAAAGGCTATTATAGAAGTCTGGGAGTCTTTCATCTCAAGAGTGGGCAGAAAGATGAATAATGGGCTAGATACTAGAGTTTGATGGGACCTATGGATCCATCAGGATAAACCCCTTATAAGGTTGGATACTCATAATCTGGATCAAATTAACCCTAAAGCCAGAGTCATGGACTTTATTCTCCTGAGTGGAATGTGGGATGTAGATATATGGATGTGTTTCCTTCCTCTTCATGTCTTTAACTTTGTCTTGCATATAAACCCTCATTCTAATGAGAGGGATGATGAGTTCTGTTGGAGAGCATCTCTTGATGACACTTTCTCTGTCAAATTTGCATATGCGTTCCTGTCTAAACCAATTGATGAGGTGGTTAATATGTTCTTGCACAAGTTTTGATGTTGGCTGGTACCTGAAAAGAAAAAAATTTCAACTCGCTTAGAGCTAGGTGAGGTCTCTCTGTGACAGGAGAATGCCTTTTTGGATGCAATTGTGATGAGAGTATCATTCACACCTTGAGAGGCTACAAAAGAGCGAAAGAAGTGTGGAATGAGTTTATTAACCCTAAATGTATACTGCCATTTTTTTCATGGTTTCCAGGAATGACATACATGGAATGCGACATACCAAGCGAAGACAACAAGATTTAGACAGTGGCCATGGTTGAAGATATTTGCTCATATCTACTGGTTATTATGGAAGATTAGATGTACCAAGTTATTCGAGTCCAGAGGATCGTTGACCAAAGAAAATTTTCAACAATGCATCTAGAGGAAGATTTGCTCACTGAATTTTCCAGGGAAGAACTATTAGGGATACACACTAGAGCCTTCCCCTTAGTGGATCAGTTCAAGCGATAAGTCATGCTACATATAATGGCCTTATTTGGGATGACCATTGGCAGTGGATTATGGGGTTTTTAGAGGAAACTTGGGAATATCACGATTAAAAGGGTAGAGACCTTGGTAATTCAAACAAGGTTGGAGATATGTCAAACTTTGCACCTTAAGGACATCCAAGTCTTCTCTAATTATTGGGAAGCGGTCAATATTCTACTGAGAGATAGTAGGCCTACTCATCATTTGAAATGGAGATTGAATCAACTCATCATTTACTTTATGGTTGTTGAAATTTAGAGCTATACCACATAAATAGGGAAAAATTGATATGTGCATATATTCTAGCACGGGAAACACATGTAGGGAGCTCACTAATTTGTTTGCTATCCGATGTTTCATCAAGTTGCAGAGACAATTTTTTGCTTGATCAATCCTTTGTATGGGGCATAACCCTCAATTTATCTAGTACTTTTTACTTTCAAGCTTAACTTGCCTTTGTACTAAAAACACTTCAATGCTTTAGTAATTAAGGCCACACCTAGTTGCCTTACATTAAATACCATATTAATAGTAACACAATTCAATATAAAAAAATATCAAATATATTATACTTTACTCCCTCAAAATTAAGAGGATCCACTTAGAAAAACTTACAACATTTTTCAAAATTACCTTTATTAAATTTTGAGTTAAAATGCACCCGGCACCTTGAATTTATATATACACACATATTAACACCCTAAATTATTTAGTGGTGCAATTTTGTCCATAACATATTGTAAAAGTAAGATAATTCCACCCGAAGCTAACAAACTCTTACATAATTAAAATCTTATACTGATAGATGGATGTTTTTCAATGATGACACTGTAATTTAAATAACTGTCACCTGTGTGTCATAATAAATAAAACTCCACAAATTAAAACCTTGTATAATATTAGACGATAATATATATTTGTGCCAAAGATAACTATAAACCTTGGTTAATTAATTCTTGTTACCAAATCAAAACATGGGTAAATTTTTCTCACGTAGTTGAGAAATAAATATAAGAATATAAGAAAGAGGAAGATGCGTGCATGATTGGCAATTGGATTGGCATGGCCGATCCAAGTGTATCGGTGTCTCAATAATTGAGAGTTGATAAAATTGAATTTCTCTTATGCATGCTTCTGCAGTTCTGCTTCCATAGGCAAAGTCTGAGAACTTGTCCTTCAAAGTTTTAATTTGGATGCCCAACGCAATTCTAATAAGGCCGCACCTTTAATACCAAATTAAGTACATTCAACACCCTGTAATATATTATTCCTTTCAAATGCGTTATGTTGGATGTACCTGAAAAAACGTAGCTCCGAGTGTTGGACAAATGGCAAAATATTATTGACCCATGTGAAAAATATTTTAAGGTATTATATGAATCATAGAATATTTTTAAGGTGCTCGACGTATCTTAAAATATTCTTGAAACTGTTGAATAAACCTCAACGCTTTAATATAAATATTGAACTACTCTTTGGATCCTTGATCTAAAACCTATCGTGAGTTTTGTTTTAGTCCTAAAAATAAGATTTATCTCCTATATTTATCATAACCCCTCCAAACCCCTGCTATTCTAACTCTAGCTTGAATATAAAAACAAAAAAATAGAGTCACCCTAAACAATTAAAGTGAGAGAGTTTTGTTATTTTTTTAGGTCTCCTTAAATTTTTAAAGTATAGTGGGGGCAAGCCCTGAAGATATATATATATATATATATATAAAAGATGATCAAGTGAAGGCTACATATCACGTGCATTCGAAAGTACTAGTTTAATTATGTAAACACCTTTAATACAATTATAAGAGTAGTTATGTGAATTTTTTTGCCCCTGCAGGGGGCTGGAACAGTTGTACGGATTCGAATCAAGTAATTTTTATTAACTCTCTCATTTTTTTTTTACATTTTATCTGTTTCTTTTATTACACCAAAATTATAGATAGCTACTCGTATATGCTTTGTAGGGCTACAAGTAACACGTGACAGTTCCCTTCCTATACATTATATACTATTATGGTTTATCAATTATATATTTTTTATAAGTTATATACTTTAGTTTTTTTTTTATACATACATTAGTATTCTTTAGACAGTACTTAGCTTGGACCACATGTTTTATATCTATGGCCTACGGTGCTTTTGGGCCACAAAAGCACCATAAAAGCTCATCCACCGCTGAACCAAACGATGCCCATCTAGTTTTCCAGTAATACATCATCATCTGTACTATTTTTTTAAATATTATCACTTTCCTGTAAAGCAACATGAAAATAATAGATTATATGAGGATGTATGATATGAGAACTTGATACAATGAATATAAAAAAAAAATTGATTTAACTGTTTTCCTTTTTCCCCCTGTTTGACAGGTGACGAAGCTTATTAATTAAAGTCGATCCGAAGCCAAGGAACAAATTACAATAGAAAACAATTCATTGTATAAAAGACAAAAAGACATCCCTTGTGAAATAAAAGTATATTTTCAAGGCTAGTTGATTTAATTAATAAAAAACTGGATGAATCACATTCACAAACAATGCATGGTTGCATTGAAGGGGAAAAAAAACTCTAACCCTTATTATGAAATACATTCACAAACAATGCATGGTTGCATTGAAGGGGAAAAAAACTATAACCTTATTATGAAATACAAATAACTGAATTGTAGATAAGAAAATTGTTTAAAATTGGCTAAAGACACATATTAGTGTTAAAGTACAAATCCACTCATGAAGTAATCAACAATGTGATCTTAATATACCATAAATTTTTTTGGATATAAAAATGCACATAAAATTTCCAAAATGATGCGAAAATATCATTGTTATTGATATCAGTGTCTCACAAGAGTCCAAATGTTAAAAAAAAGTAACAGATGTTAGCTCTATTAAAATATATTTAACAATCATAATATTTTTGCACCATCTTTAAAACCTTCATATGGATGTCTGTATCAAAAAAACTTTAAGGTGATATGTGCACATAGGTAAATACTACATGAGTAAAAGTAAATTTGAACCTTACCCCTACCATTTACTTTCAATATATATTTATTTATAAATAGAGAGAATGAGCGAATAGGAACAAGCCAATTAATGCAGCGAGACAAACAAATAATTAATGAGAAAAAATCTATAAAAAAATTGACACAGTCTGTCTACCTATGAGTGTATACCATACATAAGAAGCTGCTTATCCTAAAAAGTTCTCGTATATAAAACCAGAGCGAGTAGAATTCTTCAATTTGATATTGGAGCAGTCACATTATTATTTATGGCCTTATTTGGCAACACGTTTGGAAATTTCAAAAACCCGTTCAAAAGTGTTTTTTTTTGTAAAACGATATAATTTCTTTCACATATTTCTCTATACTGGCATAAAAATACTTCTCTGCCACGTTCCCAAACAGGCCCTATATCTCCCACTACATGTGATATTTAAAATTGTTAAGCAAGGTACAGGAAATCGGATCATGACTGAATTGGATAAGGCAATAGATTAAAGGTCAGTGGGTCAGACCAGAATTAAATCAGGGGAAAAACTAGTGAGAAATGAAAAAATAAAAAAAATCAAATTAAGAAGAATTTGACATGGTTGCAAATATATCCGCCACCTCTGGTCACTTTGTACAATACCTTGGCTATTCTACCCCCACTCTCTGCAACCTACATGCTACATCCTATCTTTTTTCAAGCCTCATCTTATTTCTTTTTCATTTTTCCTCATCTTAATTCTATTTCATTTTTCAAATCGGTGAGTTTATTTTTTTATTTATTTTTTGTTAGAGCCTGGGAGGGTATCTCCATTCATTAAATGCATCGCAGATTCCCAATATGCATCGTTTATAATAGAGTAATATTTGTACTTGGAAAGTGAGAGGGAGAGACGGGGGCACTAATCCAGAGAACTTGTGAAAAGAAAAGGCAGGCATGTGGCAAAAATCAAATGGTTTGGCAACAACTTAAATTATAGAGGTATGAGCTATTCACTGCTATAAGTCTGCAACTCACCTCTCTTTACTCTTTACACACATGCATTTGTTAAGGATGGACGGTGATAATAAACTCACATGAAGTATACTATCGTCAGATGTCCATCCCGCGGCTCACATTGAATTGAACTCCCTCCTCTCATTGCTTCTGCTTTTAAATCCCTGGCGGCCGATCGTTTATTTCTCTCCCTCTAAACCCTAACTCCTTCGACTCAAATAGAAATTCAATTCATCAGCTCTCTCTCTCTTGATGGTCCGAGTTTTCTTTTTGCTGCTAGCTTCACGATCGCTACTTCTCGCATGCCTCCTGAAATGTTGTCGGCGGCATTGGGAGCACTAATAATTACAAGAATATCTTGTTACAGGATAGTTTAGTTGGGAAGACCTGGGATGCTGCTAGTGTTATGGCCAGAAGAGGCAGAGAAGCAAAGAGGGGGTGAGAGACAAAGCATCAACGACCACACAACAGAAAGACTCGACATCTCTCTCTCTCATGATCAGCATCAACGGTCGACGGCTACTTGGTCTTGAACCTTTTTTTCTTTAAAGTAACTTGGTCGACCCCCAAACTCGACCGGTCGACTGAGTTACTATCGGGTTATGGTGAGTTGGTCCGAATTGGATCAAGTGGTCATAACCTAAGTTCAGCCCCTAATTTGGACGGAATTGCCGGTTGAGTTGCCGGTTTCCGGTTTGACTCAATCGGTCCCTTCCTAGTTCGTGAACCTTGTTATTAAAAAACATTTTTTATACAAAAATTTTAAGAAAGGGGTTGGGCTCACCCACTATTCAAGGGTAGGACATCTAACTCATGATCCATTGGGGCCTGTTTCTGTAGGCGCTGAAGCATGTCAAGTAAGCCCTTTAATTCTGACCACACAGATATGTCAACCCAGCTTCACTAAGATGTGGTGATGCCTTCCCAAACGTTACGACTGGAGCCGCAACAAAGTGACACTCCCATGATCGAACCCTCTCCTTTAGTTGAGAGTACTAGCCCAATCCCAGGTGGGATAAGAAACAACATTTGATCGTTGAATAAGTAGGATTTGAAAATCAAAGCACTGAGATTGGGTATTGATGAATTCTTCCTGCCCATGGGCCCTTATTGGAATCTCCAATAATGGGTTTCACACAATCCAAAACCACACTACAACATTCGGTCCCACTTCCCATCCCAAATTGCCAGATCTTGTCACCTTTGTTACTCTTTCCTTGGCTTCCAAGTAACCCAATTCATACCACAGCAAAGACGACGACTGGTTCCCAAACCTATGAAGAGTCATCAATGCAGCTTCCATGTCTCTCTCCGTAAGCCTTAACCCTTTTCCGATCTCCCTTATCATCGCCTTCCAGGAGCACGGCAAGCAGAAATGGTCTATCACCCTCTTGAAATTCAGCGGCTGCACGTTAATGCCCTCTGACGACTTTTTCATCGTCATCTTCTGCTTTAGAACTGGTACTACGTATCAGAGTTTCTCCTACAAGGGAAGGATCTCAGACCCCTAATTGGTAATATTTAAACGGAGGGTTTCGCCGGTGACCTTAAGCAAATCTCCCGGCAGAGTCACGCCGAGGTTTCCTTGTGAGTCTTCTTCCCTGAATGCTGAAGTATAAGCTTGGTTGTCGAAGCCCATGTGGGTTCTAAATGTGCTAACCACTATGTACTTCCTATTCGAAAGAGACAGTTTATGACTAGTTTGGACTTTTCATTACCGTAGTACCAACCGGTTGATAAAATCTTTGTGGTGATAATAATGGCGTACGAGTTCTTATGAACACTCAGAAGGTTCTTAGCCAAATCGACGGTGATGACGCTAGCGGTGCATCCCATACCAGAGATATTATATCTCTTAGTGTCACTTCTCATGGAGTACTTGTTGATGATCATGGAGCTCAAAGAAGGGACTAGACAAAAGCCATTACAGTTGAAAATAAGGATGTCAATGTCAAGAGGAGAGAGATTAGTTTGGACTAAGAGATCGTCAATGATGGGAAACAGAAACATTTGAGCTTCTTTGAAGGATGCACTTTGATGGGTGTTGGGAGGGATGTAGTGTAACGCAGGAAGAAGACAAATCTCTTCACCTTGTCTCGAAGAAGTGAGGATCTTAGCCATGAAAGCTATGCTTTCTCTATCAAAAGACCAAAAAGGGAAGCATTTCCTAGTAACGATGAGAAAGGTACCCTACAAGAGCCTGGTGGTTTCGGACACGAATAGTCCACTGGGTAAACTGGAGAAGGCTTTGAAAGAAAGTGCTTCAGTGCAAAACACAGGAGGAAGATGCAGAGAAGGAGGAAATGGATCATGGGCTCGAAGTTTGGGAGAAGTAACAAGAAAGCTTTAGTGGAAGCTAGCAGAGAGAGAGGGAGAGTGAAAAGCCAGAGAAACTGAGAGAGTTTTGAGAGGAAATGGTGTGAGAAGAGAGTGAAAGGGTTAGGGCGTAGAGGAGCTTGGGTTTGCTTGGAAATGGCTTCCATTTTGGAAAATGATGCAAGAGGAGAGAGGAGCCAGCAATGGTTGTGGTGAGATTTGAGAGTTAGGGAAAGCTATAAATAAAAAGTGGTCTAATGAAGCGTTCTTGGTTCAGTAATGTTGCAGTGATGCAGTTGGCAGGTAAGACTCACCAAGTGGATTCATTAACCACACTTGCCTTTTTATTTTTTACCAAAGAGTTATTTTTTTTCCCGAATGAAATGACCAAAGAGTTATTAACCATACCAAATCACCGATATGACTGAAATCCTTTTTCCCAATATATATATATACAGTTTACAGCATATTATAAGCTATAGAATCAATTGTTAAAGAGGCTGAAGAGCACTTTATTAGGTTGTCTTATGGTTTCTTGTTTTTTTTTTCCAGAACCAAGAAAACATCTGATTGCAAAAAAAAAACGAATTACAAACACTAATAAGAAACCAGACCAGCAACCAAACTAAATGAAACACACAAGACTCAGTTCAACATAAACAACAGGAAGAAACAAGCAAATAAAATATTAACATTACAGTAGAAATAGACTCTAATGCCAACAATCAAAAAATCCTTTGTCTGCAAGGGAGCTCGATGAACCCGGTTGAACAGGTAAGAGAACACCACTGAAGTTTTGACGAACCACACGGCTGTCAAATATGTTTCCAAGGGAAACCTTATAACATAATGCTTCCTTACCAAATTCCTTGAGTGAAGAAACTCAAGGATAGCACCAACCAAAGAGATAGGAAGAAAGGCACACTTATCCATATAATAAAGGGTAGAATCACTACTCCAGCCCAAACATGAACAATGCTTCCATACATATTGAACAGGCACATGATTTACCAAAATAAGAACAATGCAACCAATCACACTGAACAGGCACATGTGAAGCCCTTTATGAACAGTACGTACAATCCCATTGAACTAACCTAAGCTAATGATTCCACCATTACCATCATACCTTGCCTTTGACTTCCGAAACACAAGCACATCAACCATCAACCAAAAAACATATCCCTCAAACCAACCAAACCTCTTCTTAGCAAAAGATTCGGCAGCCATAAATATTGAACTAGGAGCTGCCATTCCTTTTCTTTTCATCTGGCATCTTTTCTCTCTGCCTGAACTTCCACCCGCCTGAGCCACAAATTTTCCATTAGATTTCCATTGCACTAAGTAACAATAACCAGCTGGATTCCACTTCTACACAACACCATTCCCTCCATCACTCCTTGAGTCCAAATCGACATCATCAACATTCATCTTCTCCGAGTCTACTGAACAGGGAACAATGAGTTGATTCCTGAGTCTCCCTTCGCAGGGCTTCCCAAATATCGCCTCCCCCGACGATGGAGGCACCCATCGGATGTCATTATTGGAGGTCATCACACTGATGCAGTTATCACAAACATCTAAGCGACTGTCGCCTTCGCCACTATGCTTGCCCCCATCTGATCGACTCTTTTGAACCTTGACCTACGCAAATTCCATCATTTCGACACAATCCAAGAACTTTCCAAGAGGAGAAAAATAGATTCTCCAAGAAAGAGAAAGGATCGACGGCTTGACAGGAGCCTAACTAACCCTCGACACCGCGAGAATGAACCCTAACCGAGAGGGATGAAACCCTAGCAGAGCAGGGATGATGACTCCGTAGTCCTCCATTACCTCCTTATGGTTTCATTTCATGTGCATTCAAGACGATGAACAACTAATTCACACTAAAAACATCACCTCAATTGCTTAATATAAAATTTAGTTTGTGATGCATTCATTCATTTATTTTTATAAAAACAACTATTGCACTTACCTTATTTCAATTTATAAAAAAATATTTAGAGTTTGTCTTGATATTTTTCTTATGGGTTTCTTATTTTACCTTTATTTAATTCCTCATTTTGATTTCAATGCATTCATTATTACATTTTCTAATATTGATTTCTCTATTATCTCTCTTATTCTCTCCCATTATAAAAAGGGTATTTTTTAAATAAAGATTATTATTTTTACATATTCATTGACATCAATTGACTTTTTGATCGACATCATTCAGTTAAATGCTTCTTATAAAAAGTAATTGAGGGAGTAATTTATATAAATTACTTCATCCAGTTGTTTTATAAGAAACAATTACCAAATCACAAAAAATAAAATGTTGATTGAAATTAGTTAAAAGTATTTATTGTGTTAGAGATGCAACCTTTTTCAAATATACCCTTGTTTGAGAATGTGCTTGTTTGGCAACGCTTGACTTGTAGCCATAAGCACGTTTAGCAGTGTTTTTTCGCAAAACGAGACAATCTCCTCCACATATTTGTCTCGGCTTGTGTGAATAAGCCTATAAGTACTTCTCCACCGCTTTACCAAACGGACCTAATGTGAGTGGGAAAAGAGATTAGAGAGAACATATAAGTGAAGGAAAAAAATGAGAAAAACATATATTTGATTGAGAATAAAAATGGACAAAGTGCATTAAATTGTTAAACAAATATAATGTGTTGCTTGTGAAAAGGGTCACCCTGTGAGGGATAATGTTACTTATAAAAAGGATAGAAGGGAGTAAATCTTATATTAAGGATGAACGTAGTACAATTTTGTTGTTACAAAAAATGTAGGTGAAATTGGGTTGTCGTAAGGACTCACCTTAGAAAGCATGTGCAGATGCACTTAATAAATTGCTCACCAACAAAATCCGTATATTGACGGTAAGAATTGAATTTACAAATTTATGAATTATGAGTCAATTCTAATGGAGGAGCCTAATCATGCACCCTCATCAAAAGCTGATGCATCAACAACTCCACTCTATGGTACTTTACTCAACATCTAGTTGGTTAGCGCCTCCTGTAAGAACCCTTACAAATAGCCCTCTTCGGTTAGTTGACCTACCGATGACTCTACTTTACGACACTTTACTTAACCTCCTGTAAGTTAGTCTCCTCAGTTGGTTAGTTTTGGGTTTCCTAACTCCAACAACTATCTTTTGGGATCAATATATACATCAATATTTTAAACATAATGAAATTTAAAGGATAAAACCAAAATACTCTTAATTTTTAGACTACTAAACGGGTTACCAGGAGAAGTAGGCTCACATGCAAGATAATGACCGTTTGATAACTGGGCAAATTTTTTTTAAAAAAAAATACCAGCAAGACCATACTCTCTCTCTCTCTCTCTCTATCCAAAGTAAAGAATGCCTTCCAAGAAATTTTAATTCATTATATAAATCATCTAGAGAATTACTTCCTCGTATCCTTTTTTATAAGCAACATCTATCCAAATCATGCAAAACAAACTAACAGTAAAATTGGTTGAAAGCAGTGAATATGTAAAAGGTAACATTTTTCAAACAAACCCTTACTTATTGAGATAATGAGTAAGAAAGAATAAATAGGTAAAAATATGAGATAGAATGAAATGGGCAGAGAGAGGAAAGAGACGTAGAATAAATGAAGGGGTAAAAGTGAGGAAAGTGCATTAAATTTTTAGACAAATAAAAGTTGTTACTTATAAAAAATCGTATCATGAAAGAATATTATTTATAAATAGAATTGGAGAGATTATTAATATTTTGCAGTGAAACCCCTGTGATAGTTACCCCTTCTAAGCTCCATTTCAAATACAGAGAATCTTCTAGAAAAAATTCTTAATTTATAATAAGAGTCATTTAAAGAGTTATCAATAATAATTTTCTAATTTTACCCTATTTATTGGTGGTCCACATTAAACATCGAAAAAGATGAGACGTGAAACATATTTAAATAGGCGCAAAGTTGATGCATTATTTTCAATTTAAGATAATGTACGTGTTAACCCTCTTCCTTGATTCCAGTGATGCGTTTGAAATTGAATTATATTTTTAATTGTGAAAATGAATGCACACACACAAATATGTATATATATATATATATTGTATACGTAATTAACAGTAGAATCAATTGTCAAAGAGGTTGCCAAGCCCTTGATAATTTAGGTCGTCTTCTGATTTCCTAGTTCATGTCTCATTATGAGGGCTTCAGGAGCATTGAAGCAAGTGCGCGTGAATGGTGCAGAACTGAATTAGTCTCTGATCGCATGATTTATGGTGGCTCACATTTTCCAGCAAATCTTCAAAGCCTCCAAATCCAAAGATCCTTTGGCAATGAAGTGATTTTAATGCTCATGCTGTTTTACTCCCTCCTATTTTCACAGAAATATTTAATTAATTAATATTGAGGAAATCAGTTTACCAACTTAGCTAAGGTTAAGGTGTAATTTTAGCAAATGAGTTTTCATTAGGAGCATTTGGCAAAAGTAAGCATTGAAATGTTTAATAGTAGATATAATCTTTTAAAATGGTGCACTTTTAGCAATTTCGTTAAATTGGTCCGAACTCCTGTCTCTTTTTCTTTATGTGGGATCAACTTGTTTTCCCTCCACCTCTACAACGGACGTTTCGATCAATTTAATGGAGTTGCTAAAAACGCATCATTTTTAAAAATTGTGTCTAATTTTTCACATTTTAAAACTTAATTGTGCCAGACATTTTTGATAAAAGGTTTCTTTGTTATAATTGCAATTTAACCCCTTGAAAATATATTTTAAAGAAAAATCATCTTTATACCATTTTACCATTTGGGGTGTTTAGATTAGCTTTTTGAAATGATTTTACACAATCAAAAGTATGTAAGGAGAATTTTATCTCAATTTACGTGAAAATGTTTTTCAAAGTGAATACTTACAAAGTAACTCTTTTATATATAGATATTTAATCTAAACTAGGTCATAAACGGAATTAAATAGTTCAACTCATCATGTTGGAATTCCCATTGGCAGGGGTACCCATAATTTGTATCTGACAATGTCTCAAACAGAATTTTACATCTAATAGAAGGATATATGTGCTTAGCATAAAAACAAACTTTTTAAATTTATGAACATAATCATAAGAGACTAGTATTTTAAAACAAAAGCTGCAGTAATAAATACTTCTGCGAGTCTTTTAGAAACCAAATTTGTATTACGTAACCTTCTGGACGGAGTGCAAAACTATAGGGGGAAAATAGCATCATGCATAACTTGGCCGATACAACATACCTGACATTCATGAGGGAGGTGAACTGTAAGAACATGTCTAATACATATTATGGACTTGAACACAATCTAAGAGCGAATTAATATATCACACAATTATAGTTCTGCTTATCTAATACATATTTTAGTCATCTACTCCTACTCATGTAATGGTTTTTATTGAAAAGGAGGCTAAGCTAGCTTATTATACCATATTGTGCAGCATCAGTTTTTTAAGTATCTAGGAATTTAGGTGTCCCAATCTTGGAAAAGCATACAGATGCAGACCCCCCTCCATATGCAGAGTGAGAGTAGTTCTGTAATGTGCTCTTTTTCTTTCGTCTGCAAGCTTGAACTTGTGGCTACATAAACGGATTGCACAGAAGGTCTTCATTTGTCTGTAAGAGAAGTCCTTTCCTAGGCACTGTCTTGGACCCGCCTGTGGGTTTAAAACAAGAGAGTTCATGTATCAATGCTTCAAAAATTTTACTTTTCTGGGCAACAAAACAGGCTTAGCACAATTGAAGAATACCTAGTTTTGCAATCTTTTATACTCCTTTTGGTCTTAAATGTATTATCTATTTACCTAATTTGATTAAATTAAGAATGTTAGTTAAGTTAGTTAGCATGTCATTTTCTTCTGAAACATCTTTAATTCTCTCTCTTACTTGATTATTATTGAAGGAGCATTAAAAAGATCAATTGATAAAATTAGAAATGAATCTTATATTTATGATCAAAATAACCCCCAATTAGGTTCTACATTAAGGATTGGAGAATTATATCTCTTCAAGTCTCTAACAAGTTGCATTGTTCACAAGCTTTGAGTGGTACAACTTGCTTTTCGGCCAAAAAAAAAAACAAAATACAGAGTAGTGCAATTTGCTCTTCAGGCTCAGTGCTATGGACTAGACAATAGGTCCATTCTATTTATACTTACTCCAAGTTTAAGTTTAGGAGCTAGATAACCAGATCATGTAGATTAAAAACATTAGTAAATCAATTATTTACGAAAAATGAATAATAGCTTCTTTAAAATACTCATTTTTTTAATCATTAACATTGTAAAGAAGATTAGAGTCTTATATTTAGGATCAAAACAAACTTTTCAACTAACTCCCATGTTTAGGACAAAAGGGAGTAATGTTGGAATATGGGGATCTGGTCCTTAGACCTTACCTGAAAAGCTGTGAATTTGAAAGGACTTTCTTGCTGGAACTTTCCGTTCGTGTCCAGCCATCTCTCTGGCTTGAATTCCTCAGCATCATCACCCCATAGGTAATTTCATTCTGCCCATGGCATAAGGTGGGTATGAAACGATATCTCCTTTCTTTACACTAAATCCATCTGGAAAGGTATCATCTGAGAAAAAAATCTTACCATCCTGTCACAGAAACATCTTGTGTCATTGTCAGAAAAACAAAATATGCAATTCTCATCATTGAAAAAAGGAAAATCACACCGGATCCCAATTAAAGAAAATAATATCCGAAAAGTCTTGTAACTTGTCGGTGACAAGTGAAAGTGGCACGATTGACAAGTTATGAGACTTTTCAGATATTATTTTCGTTGGTTGGAAACTTGGTGTAATGTTCCCTGTAGAAAAAGACCCATTATCAGTGTCCCATGCGTATATGTTGCATTACCGATGGAACTGCTGGGTAGAGTCTGAGTGTCTCGGTCAAAGCTGCAGTAAGATATTAAATATTTTCAAGTGCTTCTTCAGTCATATTATCTGCAAGTTCCTCAACAGTTGAAAAATTTGTTATCCTGGTAGCCTCTTTGACTTCTTCCACAATCTTGTCCTGCACATGAGGATATTTGCAGAGAGAGTAAAGGAAAAACGAAATTGTTGTCGCAGTCGTGTCTTTTCCAGCAATGATAAAACTAAGGATGATGTCTTTAAGGTACTTTGGATCTGTCTCTTCCAAGTCTAGGAACCTTGACAGTACGTCTTTCCTCGCAGGCCCATTTGGTGACTTCCGGACTTGCTCGATCTTGCTTTTAATTATTTTGTACACAAATTCGTCTATCACTTTGACATTTTTGCTCAATGAGTCTTCTAATCCTATGTGCATGAACCGCTTGATTTTCCAGAAGATATCAACATAACGAAGTACAGTTATTTCACTTGCATCATTGAAAGCAATGGAGAACTTGGTGCCTTCTTCATATGTTCCCCTCAAGGTGTCAAGCTCTACACCGAGAATAACCTTGAACACCGAATCTAGTTGATTTGAAAAATAGATCCTGACAATACCCACCATGAATAGATTTTCCTGTTATTCTTTTTTCATCCGCAATAATGTCATATACTCAACATGAATGAGAGAAAAGCTCTTATCTGATGTTTTCTCCACATCTCTCCATCCACTGTGAATATCCCATCACCGAGAAGATCCTTCAAGATTGTATGCTGGTACTCACCCTGCACCACAATGAAGAAATTCCAAGGCTAAAAACGAGATAAAATGAACTTCCTAAGAAGTAGAAAAGTAAAAGAAGATTAAAAGAAGAAAGGTCAAACAGAGTAAATGGAAGGTCAAAGAATATTAGAAAAAAGGGTTAAATAGATTAGTACTGCATTACAAGAAGTGATAAACTGAAATTAGAATAAATCTAAATCAACTAGGAACCTAAACTGAAGCAATACCTTTCCATAGTTTGCAAAGTTTGTCTTGAGGATATATTCAACATTAATGGGGTCTGTGGTGTAAACTTCATTCCTTCCTAAGGTAAGTGTCCTGTAAGTTTTGTGCTTCCCTGCAAGGTCTGCCATGTAGTCATGCAACTTATGAATATTGAACATTTGGTGTAAAACAGTGCCAGCAACAACATGATATTTTCTTTTTTTTCTGAGGCTGAATTCTGCTTCTACCATCCTTCCTAAGCACAAATACCGCCCAAACTAAGGCAACAAGGGCTGCAGCTAGATATATGGGATCCAAGTTCAAATTGTCTGGCAACATTATAGCTTAAGAGGAGGCTATAGAGAGAATGAAATATAACAGTCGCAAGAAGTTTTATAGAGAATGAAATATAACAGACGCGGGAAGTTTAGGAAAACCAAGTTTTATAACAGAATAAAACTTGCTGATGTCCATTATCATCATCACTTAAGGACAGGCAATGTTGTTGCCAATTTTGCCCATAACATGACAGGAGTATAGAGAAATGAGAAGCCACGGGTTTAAGCATCAAAAGTATATACTTCATAGTGGGGTAATCCGAAAACAAGGAGTAGGTTATTATCATCTTAGCAATAATTACGGAAAATTTATTGGGAGGTCCCAAATAAGAAACTCATTTAATGAATGGTCCCAATTCTCAAAATATTTATCAAAAGGTCCCATTGACAATATGAGGTGTTATCAATACAGCGCATGATGTTGTCAATGTATAGGACCTCATGTTGTCAATAGGACCTTTTGATAAATATTTTGAGAATTGAGACTGTTCATTAAATAAGTTCCTTATTTGGGACCTCCCAATAAATTTCCCTAATATAAATCAATGTCATCATCATGAAGTTATTTTCTGACATCAAAATCTGTATTATTCTGCAAGGCGGTTCATGTTATTCGCTGTCAAGTGCTTTTAATAATCCCATGTGAAGAAGCAGCTTAATATAATGTTCACGTATATCCAGAGAGGCAATATATAATGTACTAAGATCCGAAGGAAAAGCCAGAAAACATTCGGTTCTGATCAGAATGTCAAAATATGGATGCCCAAATATGTTATGATGAGTTCAAGGATGCAACGTGCTCATTTGAAATTCACACACATATACCATTTAAGAAAGAACAGGAGTATTATGTTCTTTCTTAAATGTTACATGTCTAGTAAAATATAGGCAATTCACACATATGTAAAAGAAAGAAAAGGTAAATAAATAAATTCATAACATTTTTGAAATTTCAAATTGATACTTCCAATCTTATTTAAAATTTTGTATATTCACTGAAGATTAGAAATTGTTGAAGAAAGAACAAGATGTTTCTTTTGTTCTTTCTGGACGATCGGAAAATAAAGAAATAGTTAATGTATTCAAGATGATTATGTATTTACAAAATACCGTCTCAATTCATCCTATTTCATCAGATTTGGGATGAGATATGGTTCCGAAGGATGAATTGGACAGTTCCAATAAGATTTCATTCTTAAACAAAATCCATTTTTTATTTATTCCATATATTCCATGACCGGAGTAAGAGGATACACGTTACACCACGATTTTGAATCAGAAGTGAGATTTCAAGATATCCTGATTTATATTTGAAGGGCATCCTTGTTGAAGCGATGCTTATGCGTTTAAGCCGTAGCAGCAAAACCCACGAGATAAGAGTAAAGAAATAGATATTAGTTATTTAATTGAACAGGAGTATTATGTTATTCATATTCTTTGTAATACAAAAACAAATACAAGCACGCATATCTTCCATGAGAGGTGTGGCGTAGACTATTTAATAAGTTATGAGAAAATAATAAGATTTCAGCACATGGAAGATCTTCCAAAAATTGAATCTTTCCAGAAAATGAATCGACGCACAGTGTGAACATATAAATTAAAACTCCAACTCATCTAATTTTTATCTGCCAAATATTTTTTTTTTCTTACTGTCGTTAGAAGCTTTTTTAAGTATTATTCGATACCCCGTGCTTTTTGTGAACCATATTACCAAGTACCCCATGCTTTTTAAAATACACAGACTTTTTAAACTTTAACCCGCCCATGAAAATCATAGAAAATCAATTCAAAAAGTACTATTATAAAAATCGACATAAAACTTTTTTCATATACTTATATCAGATTGTATGGGTGGATAAGGAAAAAGCGTTTTCTCTCCATGTGTTGAGAGAAAATGTGATGAGACCCGCACTTCATTTTCTTTCCAACTTTTCCTTCTTCCCACTTTTTCTCTCCTATCCAAGCGGGGGGAACTCATTTCTCCCCCTATTTTCTCTCTAAGTTTTCTTTACCCCTTCATTTTCTCTCCATCCAAGCATAGGATAAATGAATAGACACATATACCTAAAACCAACATATGTTGGCCCATTCTTCTTCACAACATAATAAACCAATATTTAAATTCTTGATGGAAAAGGTGTTTAACAATGCCTCAAATAAAATTACTTCCAATAGGAGAATATCTGTATTATTAAAATAAAGCTTGTCTTTTCTATAATGACTGTGCTTCCTGAACTTGCAAATTCTAACTTGAGTCACTATTATGCATATTGCAATAATTGGTAGCAAATTAAGGCTTTTAACTTCTAATTTGATTTCAGTCTGCGTATTTCTAGGTGTTATTAAATAAAGGTTTAAGAGTCAATTTTGTCCCGAAAGTTTTTTCTAAGTATCACTGGGTGCTGGAAGTTTTTTCTGCATCAATGTCACCCGAAAGTGAAAATTTCGTATAAATGTCAACCTATTTGGACGGAGCCCTAATTGTAGTTTATACATAGCATTTCTTACAGTTTGCTTCCAGGTTGGAGTCCACGTCAGAGGTAGAACAAGACTTTACCATTTCTGCTATTGAAGGTTGCCATTAAAACCCTTAACCACCCACGAACAGCCCACACAAAACTTTAATCGACGATAGCATAGAGAATAGAGGGGACTTAATTGGGGATTCTATAGCATCGCCGACAAGTTGAGGCAAGCGTAGCGTGGCATATCTAAGATAGCGCGATCAAGATGATAAGAACGAAGGTCAAACAAGGTACTACCATTGTGGAGTGGTTCCACCCCTTCGAACATCATGGATGGAGGTGAATCCTAGGTGGAGATTCTACGAGTGCTGAAACTATCATCAGGTTTGTGTTTACTACATTTTGTGTGATAAATGAGTCATATGGTTTGGTTCTGATGGTTTCATCACTTTTCTTAGATGGGGTGTTGAATATACAGGAGGAGGTTGTGGCTATTTCCATTGGCATGATAAAGAAATTGGGAGAGTTCGATAAAGGTTATCAATGAGCTACTTGACTATGTTGATAGGTTGTATGATGAGAATGCAAGGCATAGGAAGAGGAGATGACCATGTTGAAGGCCAGATAGCTACACTACATAGTCACATGAAGATTGAAAGTGGGATGGGAATTGCAATGGTTGCATTGGTTGCTACTTGGGTGTTCATATTGTTGAAGCAAATATATAGTTAAAGTTGTAAGATGTAAGATTGGAAGGAAGTTGTGGACTAAAATGTAGTTGTTTGGCAGTAGAGTAAAGCAATATGTAGCAAATATGTTTTTAAGAGACAGTAGGTGTAATGAGAGGGTTACTTTTTGTATATGACTTTAATACTTTAGTTAAATTGTGTGAATTTGAACACATAATATTTGTTTTACCATATGTGACTTGAAAAGAAATATTAACTGAAAAAACGAACTAATGATGAAATAATCTCCTTCCAAGTGGTATCTTTAAACATGATCTTTCATAAGTACTTTTGGATTACTTTTGAAAACAATGAATGTGAGAAAGCTCTTCATTTGAACGACATATTGTATTGATTCAAATGACAAAAAATATATAATACCCATCATTCGAATAATATAAGAGCATTCAAATAAGTTTCTGAAAGATACGTTTGAAAATAGTCCTTCATTCGAATCACAGTTGGCTTCATTCGAATGAGTATTATATGTTTGAATAAACGTGTGGAAAGCTCATTCAAATATCCAAAAGATGAGGACATCATTCGTATAAGAGACAGGCTCATTCGAATGTGCTTCTAAAATTCAATACTTACCTAAAAATATGAGGAGAGATTGATTCGAATAAGAAAGAGGAAACATCTAAATGAGTATTGTAAGACTTGGAAATATCAAACCTTACTCGAATCAAATATTTATTTATTCAAATGACATTAAAAATTTGGACCTTATCTACAAAGTGCATTCGGATATGTAGAAGATAAGGACTTCATTCAAAAAAGACATATAGCTCATTTGAATGAAGGTTGAAATTTTGAAAAGAAACTTTATTCGAAAACTTGAAGATAGTCATACGCATTTAAATGGGAAATCTGATCATTCGATTGTGGATTAAAATTTTATTTTATATAACTGCATATGAGATAGTTCATGCGAATGAGACATGCCAATATGAATTTATCGATTCGTGATGATCGATTTCCATTATGCTTAATTTGTCAATTTTGACATCATGAAAAACATAAACTACAACATTCTCCTCCTTTTTTTATGATTCCAAAAGCTTAATGAAGTCAAAGAGTTAAAAAAATTCATTTGAGCACAGAAAAAAAAAAGCAATGAAGTAAATCCAGAATGATTCCAAGTGGCAAGAAAGTATTCCAAAGGATAATAGAGATTAATCTTAACATATTTCATATCATATACCATGATAGAACAATACATATACATGATTTAGACAAAAAGCAGCAAAATATCATAATGCACAATTACATATCAAAGTAGACAGTAATACACAATACATACGCAAACGATTTTGAACGAACTAATATCCTAATCATATGACTCATCCTTCTCCTCTGACTCATCATCAAGACAAAAGGTGGAGATAGATGGTAAAGTAGGTACCACATATGATCTTTCTGGGGGAGGAGGAGGAACAATGGATGTTTCTATTAACTAGCATGTACTCCCCCACGCATTTGTTTTTAATTAAAAATTTTCTCAAGGAATTAGGAATGGAGCCAAAGTTGGGCTCCGCTCCTAGAGTGTACTCCCATGTGCGACGCGTGATAAGATTTCACTTCATGGTACTTAAAAAAGTTATCATATTTCAATTTACCGTCAATACATTGTACCAACACAACAAAATTAACGTTTAATGGAGTAACAAAAAAAAAAGTTAACATTTAATGACAACTCAACAACTATGAATCCTATTGCTCAATAACCAAACAACGTGCAATTATATTGAAAGCATTTTGCTCAACATTTGGAACTGCAAACATCAAATTATATCTCACAAATAAGATTTCCCTATGATCATTTACATTCATTCTGATATGGATTGAGATGTCAAATTAAGATTGAGATATGGAAAGTGGAAACAACCCCCCAGTGGCCAGCCAAAAAAAACCATCTCTCTCCTACACTGGCTATTCATTGCTTAATTCAGATCATATTCAATTCAAATAAGGAAAAAACTATTAGAAAAAAATATAGGTACATCATTTTCAATAAAACATGAAAAAAAAAAGTCTACTAAATTGCAAGATGCATGAATCAATATCAACATCAAATGTAAAAATATAAAAAGTAGCACTATTTATAAAGTATCAACAATTATTCTATTTCATTGAATCCATTTCGTTAGATATGATTTCTAGTTAAAGAGGAGCATAGCATGCTGACTTGTCAACTTGCAAAGGATTACAAGGATCTATACAACTTCGTAGGTTATCCCCATGAAATGTTTCACTGTCTGGCATTGAAAACAATTCTCTTAAGTATTTTATAGAGATAATTTAATATATATTACAGTTAAATACTAAAGCAGGGGTTGAGTCTCCCTCCTCAAATCATCTTAAAAGTAAAGTTTTAAAGTATATTATCAATATAAAAATGGGTTGACTTTTTTTAAGATTAAGAAATTTAAATCCAATAATGGGCTAGTTATCGGTCATTACAGTTATTTTTTTTCCAGAGGCATCAGGTGTGTGTGTGTGTGTGTGTAAAGGCCATGGCAAACATTGATCAGTTCTGTCCTTCAATAGCCTTTTTGAATTCTTTCTTCTTTTATAAAATGAATCTCCATGCTGCTCATATTTTCATCTCGTCCAAAGGTTATTTGGATTTTCAATATTGTAATAAACATTTCATCGTATACAGACATGGAATTATCTAAATGGTATATCATGATTCTCTTAAATTATGACACATTTGCAATGCAAGGGAAGAAATTCTAGTTGCAGCACAAACTTCAAAAGGTCATGTGCATGCCTCAACGTGTCAGTTCGGATCCTCCTATGGGCATACCAGACGTTAAAAAACAATTATAAACATTTGTCTCACAGCTGACATATTAATTACCAGTTGCCGAAAGTCTTGTGACCACATTTACAGCGTTTTCTCTTTTGCCAAACCAAATACGTGATTTTTACTCCAAGGTTCAAGGTTATATTCCAGCTTCATCTCTAATCCCTACCTTAGCCTTTATCATTTAAGAAAATCATAATTCCGCTGACATCAAACATTAATCTATTTATTTAAACATAAAAACAAACAAGATCCATAATCCTTTCTTCTTCATACAAATGCAAAAGAATAAAAGATTCTAAATTCCGAGGGAATGGGAATAAAGGCCTTACAAAGCTAAGACCACTCTCAGCCAAAGGACCACAAAAGGATAAAGTGCAATGAAGTATAAATATGATATTTTTATGCAGCATGGCCGATAGTTCTTATTCATTTCTATCATGCATAGAAACGAGATAGAGGATAACAATTTACAAAAGCATGACACATAGTTAAAGACAAGCAGGCTCGCCCCCAACCCCACTTCATCATTAGAATATAAAAATAGCATACAGGGAAGAGGTAAGAAAAGTTATCAAGCATTATGTGTTGGAGATAGAATATAATAGTACCAGAGATTTTGCTCCATGGGCAATTCCAGAGACCTGATCTGACGCTACAGCACCCAGAATAGACCTTTCCAAAGGTGCAGCACATTTTACAAAAGGGTGCTCCAATAGTTGCTGGGCTGAAGGACGATCGTGTGGGTTACGTTGTAGCCATTTCCGAACAAAATCATTTCCTTCATTTGAGAGCTCATCTGGGATTGTTGGGAGTTCCTTGCTATTACCAATCTTAAACATGGCAGCAACCTGTTGTGAAGAATAATCTATTGGCATACTTGCAACAGCAAAAACTTGTGGGCATTCAGTGGGTGTGCACACATGATCCCAGATTAGCCATATTACTATGGACTTCAATATATTGATGAATAATCATCCATCTACCAATAGATTGCTACATACGCTAATGCCATAACTTCCCACCATTTCCAACATACCATATTATGATTTAAAAAATAAAGATATTATTTCTAGAGCAGAAAAGAATGAGCATGTGCAAGCATTCCCGTAAAAAGGGTAAAATGTAAGAGATGCAATTAATTGACAAAAATAACTACCCCTTCATACTGACTCCAAGGAGGCTTAGTTGTAGCCATTTCCAAAACTGTGCAACCAAGACACCATATATCCACAGCAAGGTTGCAGCGACTAGAGTTCTTTATGACCTAGATAAACAAAAAGTGAACGCAATGATTAACAATACAAAAATATAATTATATGTTCAGAGAATTGAACCTAAAAGGAGAAACATATAACCTCAGGAGCCATCCAATAAGGACTTCCTTTGAATGACCATGGACATGACTGCCCTGTTATTTGCACACCATACAAGGTGTAAGATGGACAAACAAAATAATTTAAGCAATTTCACACTGATTTCACACTATGAAGTGGCAACTGCATAAAAGCAGTGCTCATTCATTTATAATGATGCCCATTATTGCTCTTTTTCCTTATTGCTCTTTCAACTAACATGTCAATTGTCCAGAAAAATGAAAGCTGTTTATGGCAATCTCACACTGAGGGAAAGCCGCGAGAGACATAGAAATGGCCATAATTGAATGAGCCCCAAAACTAAGAAATATAAGGGAGTAAAAGACTAAAAAATAGCAATCGCAGTACACCACCATCTTTGTTGAGCTCAGGGGCACTCTGCTTCTTCGCCTCAAGACACAGAAAAGTAATTCAAAATCAGCGGTATGCTAGAAAATAATGAAACCAAATATTATATAAAGTTCTCCTCAAAATATTTGTTAGTCTGAAAGTATAGTTGAAACACAATAAGTTGATACAAGTAGCCTGATGATCCTGCAATGCCCTAGAGAACTCGATTTGAGTTTCCAATTGCAATCCCAAGAAATATCAGAAATATAATATCTCAACTAATAAAATTTATGCCTTAAATATCCAGCTAGGCCATGGTGCTCCTTAAACTAAATGCACCAGATGTTATTTATTTGCGAATTCTTAGATAACTATGACTTGATAATCTTTCCTCAAGGCAAAGCATGCCATTCTGAAATGCTTCTAGAACAAAACATACACTCACCTTCATGCTGGGTCCAGAATCGTTCGTAGATGTAGTCGCCTCAGTTCTTAGTTCATTTGCAATGTTCTCTGATGAGATGCTGGTTGACCTGTATGCATTAATTTAAAACTATTGGTCAGTCACTATGCCTTGAAGAATTGGACTCAAGAAAGACAGGCTCAAACTTCCAGACTCCCAATAATAATATAGAAATCAATGGAGACTTAAAAGCACGACAGTGTAAATAAACTCTAAGTCAATAAACCGGTTTGACATTGCTTTAAATGTCAATAGACACCAATAAAAACTCTTAAAAACATAGCCAATAAAAACTTCCCGTGAAGATCTTTCATATGGTAATGAAATAAAAAGACATTCCTTAAAGCAACCTCTTAAAAACAGATCTAAGAACACAGTCACGGAAAAACTTTGATGGCATAATACAGGACAACATCAGAAGTTCACAGATTCAGTTCATGAACGTTGTTTAACTTCAAATTTAAATATTGTTTATATTACACACATATACACATTTGTTTATTGATATAAGCCCCCTCTTAGATGCTTGATTAAATGGTTATGACATGAACTGGAGTAGTGAATAAAACACTTTGTACCTAATATTATCATCCGCTAAAATTGAACCATGCTTGGCAACGTTGTAAGACTGATCTGAATCTAGCTCCCATAGCGCTGGTTTTCCCAGATGTGGTTGAAAATGCCCCAAAAATCTGGCCCATATAATAAATCGTAGAACCATTAACTAACCTCATTTCTTTGCAAATCTGAAAAGTAATCTATACAATTATGTGGGTATAACTTTAAAAGAAAAGGTTCATTTAACTCACATGTTGATTGCATTTTGTTTGTCACCATCCAAGTATGTATTATTGTAATAGCGTTGCAGAGTTCTGATAAATTCCTGGGATTGCGCGGCTGCCTTCCATTGACCTCTTCTCTCGGAAAATATCTGTGCAGCAATAGCAAGTGCAAAATTGAAAATTCTGAAGGATAGCGGGAGTGATACATAACAAAATTGCAGGCTAGAAAAATAAACATGCAAACTCATATTCTGCTTTACTGATAATCGAAATCACCAAATGAAGTTCTCATATAATCTATCAGCTAATATAGATTGGGGTAAAACCCATGCATTGATATACAAAGAACAGAGGGCGCACTGGAAAAGAACAGAGCAGAGGGTTTTGAGGAGAAAGGTGATCGAAAGATCTGAGGGACAATTTGGATTTGGGCACATAATTTGGCAGCTTGTGTGAACCAGAAGACGACGAGGGAAACGTTATAGCGGGAGGGAAGTGCCACGACGCGGAGAAAGAAGGAGGAGGACCGGACAGTAAAGCTCAGCAAGAAGCAGAAACTAACGAAGTGGGAGAGAGAGGCAGCAAGCAGATTCGGTGATTTCAAATTTGTGCTGGTATTTCGAATGTGTGGGGAGGATTTCAAATCGGAAAAGCTCATGAGAGAGAGTCAGAAAGGGCTCCTTCATAAAGCATGCACAGTCCAAAATTGTTTGTCTTTGTGCACAGTCAGTACATGCATTGATAACCGGATGAGGACTTCTTTTTTGTTTTTATACAGCGTCGATGCTGTCCCACTAAAATTTGAAGACTTTGAATCACGCAGCAACGTATTTGTTTGCAGAGGAATTTTTTTTGCCAAAGTTTACTTATGAATAGTAACTCGATGGAGAGAATTTATATGTTATATGGATGATGAAGGCTTTTTGACCCGAAAAGGTGGGAGTATAAGATATTGTAGGTTCCGGACTTGTTTGGATGTTAGTTTTAAAATCTAGGTTTGGTTTTAAAACCTAGATTTTACCTCATGGGGATAACTGAAAATTTTGGTTACAAAACATCAGTTTGAAACCTAAGTTTTCTCTTTCCTCTTTCCTACTTTTCCTCTTTCCTACTTTTTCTCTCTTTCTCTTTCTTACTTTCTTCTTTCCTACCCACTTTTTTGCCTCAGAATCCATAAAAGCTAATAACTTCCCAAACATAAATCACTTTTCAAAACCTAGGTTTTGCCTCGGAATCTAAAAAAGTTATTTTCCAAAATCTATTCTCCAAAACCTAAATTTTACCTCAAAATCTGTAAAAGTTATTTTCAACCTTACATCTAAACCAACCCTCAGTAGAGGCTTCAGAAGGCTCAGGTTGAGAAGTTTCAAAAGGTTTTTCTATAAGAGGAAGCACAAGTGTAGATTCTTGACCAAGAGAGATCAAAACCTGATCAATGATAATATCAGGATGAGAAGATGGTATGGAAATATAGAGGGAGATGGATGATTGTTCGTCTTGTAGCTTACCACAAGCGTACGGATCGTAAGTAGTATAAAAATATCGTTCCCACGAGGACTAAAGCATAAACGAGATAATCAATGCAATTATACAATTAATTAGGTTGAGTGAATCAATTGAGATTTATCAAATTCGCTAAAAGAAATAACAATAGAATGAGAAAGACAAATTGGAGTTTTAATTCAACGATGAGACATGCCTAGGATTATTTTTCACCAATACAATTTATGAGAATTAAATACATACAACTCTATTAGTGATTAAATAACGTTATATGTTTGTCTAAGGTTCAAAAAGCAATTGATTAAACTTTCTCAAGTCATAACCAAATTAATATCCTCCTTTCACATGTCAAATCTCTTGCTACAGTTAAAAGAAAATAATCATTAAGCAATAACATTAATCCAACAATGCTATGTTAGTAACTATATCTTTATATTATTAACAAATCATTTATTTAATTACTAAATTTCAAGTCTAGCATAATTTTATCTAAGTCCTACAATTAAATTAACTCTCTCAAACTTAATTCAATTGAACAAATTAATCTAAGTCATGGCCAATCAAGTATAAGCGTTAAGCATGAGATAAAATTAATATATAATTATCACTAATCATCAAAGAGAGTATTATCCAATCTCAATCCATGCAACTATTTAAAATAATCATAGTACAAATCACTTGGCTCCTAAACGTCTCGATCAATTGAGGAATTAAATCCACGAGCAAATACAACGGAGATAAGAGTTAGGAAGATAATAAACATAATTCTCTGCGCCTTCCTTCCTTTGACAGATGGTTGAAGCTCAGGCACTTGTCTTGGAAGAAGGAATGGATCAACGCACAACCCACAGCTCCTCAAAGTCAACGCACCTCTCAGCCCAGTCGACGCCCTCCTGTCTCGCGTCTCTCTCTGATTCACGAATAGCACAGCTACAGCACGCCTCTCGACGCTCTCGGGTTCTTCTTCCAGGCGACAGTCAAGCAGCTCCACATAACAGCAACGCCTCCAGCTAACGCACAGCCCCTCGGTCTCTCCAGCTCTCGCCGTCTTCCCTCTCGTCAGCTCCTCAGCGCCGTGAAACTGTTCCTCGTCGCCCAAACACCAGCGCCCCCAAAACTGTTGCTCTGCTCTCGTGCCGCTGAAACTACTCGTGCGTGCGTCTTTTTCTAGGTTTTGGTTGCCAGTCTTCAGCTCTTCTCTACGACGCCGTTTTCATCCTCTCAGCTCTCATATTGTCAAACGATGTCGTGTCCTGTGATGCCCTTCAAATGTTCAGCTCCTTTTCGCTGTGGCAAAATTTTCAAATGGTAAAAACAAAGTAGTAGTAGTAGTAATCAATAACAAATCAATAAATAATCAAAATCTTTTTGTTGTCATCTTTAATCCTAAATATTTTTAAAATTATTATAATTGCAATAACATCCCCTAAATCATGTGTTCAATCCATATTCTATTAAAATTACTTATAAACCTTTTTATTTTGCATTAATAACTCCCCAAAAGTAACAAAATATATCTCAAATTCTATTAAAAATGAGGAGTTATCAATGACTCAAAGAAGTGGGTAGAGAAGGGAGTTTGAGAGAAATGTCATGGGTGAAAGGGTGAGGCTCATGATCAATTTGGATAGGCTGTAAGGAGATAGGGTCAGAGTTAAGTTGTGAAGGTTAAGAAGAAGGTGAAGGTTGAGGAGGGGGCTGAGGTGTTGGAAGAAGCACTTCAAAAGCCTTTAACCTATTAGAGAGGTCATAAGTATTCTCAATCTAAATCCTTAATAATTCCATTACTGTTGTATTGCCAGCATCTATAACCTTGAAGAGCCCTTGCATTTTCTTATTGTGTTGTTCTATCATGTGCAAGTAGGAAGAGAGGATGGTGCCTAAGGCTTCTCCAATAGCTTTGTTAACAAGTTCAAGTGTAGCTGGTGATTTAAGAGTAGATGCCCTTGTAGACTGAACTTCATCCATTATCTTTGGTTTCTTCCTTTTCCTTTGTACCTTCACTTCTTTTCCATCACTGGATGCACAGTGATACCCATCTTTGATAGTTGAGTTTTACCAAATCTAGAAACTCTAACAATTTCATCTGAAGGATTCATATACCGAATTTGGTTCCTCTTGAGAAATAAGGAGATGAGATGAGGAAATGGCAATGAAATGAAACTAAAGGCATGCATTCTAAACAAGGTAATTTTAGTTAAGATCATAGACCCCAAATTCCTAACATCATTCTCTTTAGGTAAAACTTGTAAAGTTATTCCCTTTGTTGACTATAGCTCTTATGTAAATATACCAAATGATCATATTCTGTTCAGACATGGAGCTAAGCTTAAAGTTGAACCCCTTTGGATCACCTTCAGGTTTTAAAACAAGTAATGCTTCCTTATTTGATCTTTCCACAAATCCATCCTTGGGTGGATTTTCTATTCCAAGCCACTCATTAATTTTCTTGGCTGAAATATCAAATTTCTTATCTCTCACAGAAGTTTCCAATCTTTCTTCCAAAATATCACCCTCCTTATCCCTACTTCTACAGGCTTAAGGTTGCAATTAAATTCCTTTACTATGCTCAGACTAAATGAAAGGTGATTTTCAATCCAAGGCTTATATTAACTTAAAAACTCAGAGAGATCCAACTTCAATTCATTTTTCGTATATTCTAAGTCAATATAAATAACAGTGCAAATTTTTCACTTAGAAAAATGGGAATCAAATCTTGCTTGATCTATAGGTTTGATAGGTATCGTAACATACCCTTCTGGAGGTGTGAAGTCCTCTTCTATTGCATCAAAGGGTATTGAGGATTATAGTACTCCAATAGTTGAAATTGATGGTTCCTTCCCTTGTTCACTGACTTCTCTTGATGATGTTTGATAAATTTGGTAGAAGCTTCCTTCTAAAAAGATTTCCGTGCAACCTATTCATTGCAGATCTTCAGAGTTTCTATCACAACCTTTTTCACTGCTTCTTCCTTCTTGCTCCTTTTCTTTCCAACAAATTCTTGTCCATCATCATAGGATGAATGATGTGGAAAAGCAATGACAACCTTATTCCCTTTTCCTTTTAGCACATGTTTCTTCTTTGGTTGAAGTTTGATAGGATCACAAATTTTTAAGGGTTTTGGTGGAGGAGCATCCTCTTTAACCTTAGGTCGAAAGGGCTTAGGCTTGTGAAATCTTATTGCAGTGCTTTCTTGCTTGGAGTTTCAGAAAGAAAGGGTTCACCAAGCATCTTCACTCTAACCATTGCTAAATCACAAAGACTGGGTATTTCTTCAGTTTTTATAGAAGAGAGAAATGAGATTCAGCGGGGGAAGTAAAGAGAAGTAGCCAATTGAGGGAGTTATGCAATCATTTATATAGGAATTAGCCATTAGGTGTAAGTTATAGAGGCATATTGGGAAGGTTCATCTGAATGATGGTTGTGTCAGAGGATAAAGATGTTACAGTACTACCCTATTCGAATGAGACACAGGGCTCATTCAAATGACATGTGAATTTTTTTCTCATGCATGAAGTCTCTACCTAAGGTTTTGCGATCGTATTCGAATGAAGTAACTTATTCATTTAAATGTATATCAATAACTTCCATATCTCATCCTAAAAATATGTCTGACAAAGCGATTCATTTTAATGATAGCGTGTGTTCATTAATGACATATAAATATATGACACTCATCTTGAAGCTTCATTCATATACGTAGAAGATGAGGATCTTATTCGGATGAACATAATAGCATTCGAATGAGTTGATGAAAAATATGTTTCAGAAAAGTCCTTCATTCGAAGGACACTTATCTTAAAGATGTTTAGATACATATCTCCAGAGTGCATTCAAATATGTAGAAGATGAGCTCCTCATTCGAAAGAAACATATTGTTTATCGAATGAGGTTCTACAAATTTCAAAACTCATCTCAAGAACTCATTTGAATATATAAGAGATGATGGCCCCAATCGAATGACATAACAAAAATTTCAAAATTCATCTCGAGAGCTCATTCAAATATATAGGAGATGAGGGCCTATATAGGAGATGAAAGCCTCATTCAAATGAAACACAATGATCATTCGAATGAGTAATTTTAAAAATGAAGAACCTCATTCGAATGAGGCTTATATCCATTCAAATGATATAACAAAAATTTCAAAATTCATCTCAATAGTTCATTCGAATCTATAGGAGATAAGGGCCTCATTCGAATGAAATGCAATGATCATTAAATAAGTTGTCTAAAATTGAAAAAACACTATATTAGAATAATTGAAAAGTTGAAAAAAATACGTTCATTCAAATAGGAAATACGGACATTCAAATGGGGTGTCAAAATTTGCTTGCAGATGAGACAGTTCATTCAAATGAGATATTTGTTCGAATGAGTCGTGCCAATATGAATTTATTGTTGGAAATTGTACCATATGAGCCAATCATTGTACCCTAAATATTGGTTTTATTATTATTTTCTCCATTTCATTATCATAGCTTTTGCATGTTTATAATAATAATTGCATCAGTAGACGAATTATGAATATTGCCTTAAATTTCCTTGTTGGTTATCTATGTGGGAGCATAAATAAAGTAAGACAAGTATAACTTTAATAAGGTATGGAAATACGAGTTGAAGTCATAGGCGCTTGTAAGAGTAGAAAATGCTGGATCGACCCACTATAAAAAAGCTTCATAGATTAAGTCATTAACTTATCTCATACGTAATCACATCCCAATACCCTTTGACTTGAGATCATCATGGATTCCTACATGAGAGTCACTGAGCTTTGATCTAGTCAAAAGTCACATTTGATCGTGTGATGATAAATATTATAATTGGGCTTAGGGATCTTTCATATAGAGGAATGTGAATGATCAAGATGAGATTTGTCCCTCCGATTAGTTGAGAGATATTACCGAGCCCCTCGATGAGTGAGTCTGAGAAATGTATGGTCATACTGTAACGAAAAGGAGTTTTCATTTATGAGATCAGACTACTCAAAGATCGAGAAAGTAATGGTCAGGAATTAATTCTAGGGTTTATTCAAATTTTACATATATAAATTTGAAATGACAACAATATTATATGTTAGTTTAAATATTTAATTTATTTGATGAATTAAATAACTAACATTGATATTCAGATTTAATTTATAAAGATAAATTCAATTCGTTAGCTCATTATTTGGATTAATTATATGAATATGATTTGATAAAATCATATCAATCCAAATTAAAATTGTGAAATTCAAATTTCAGATTTTGAATTTCAGATTTGGAATTTCAAGATAGATGAAGATTAATCTTGAATATCTTTTAATTTCGAATTTCAAAATTAATAAAGATTAATCTTGAATATCCTTTTTGAAATTCAAATTTCAAGATTAATCTTGAATATCCTGATATTCAGATTTTCAAGATTAATAAAAGATTAATCTTGAATATCTTTATATCTTTATCAAATTCGGATTTTCAAGATTAATAAAAAATTAATCTTGAATTATGATGCACTCCATGAGTTCGATAAATATGAGGATTCATGAGCAATAGAGGCATGCAATTCGAATTTGGTTGTGCGCCACAAAAACCCTAGAGAGAAAGTGAAACATGAAAGGCGCTAGCATGCTGCTATTGTTAGGAACTGTTTGCATGGATACCCGTAGAGGAAGGCAATCAAACAAAAGGTCAGCTTTTAGAGATCAAATTCGAGAACTCTGCAAAATGTATTACATATTCTCCTCAGTCTGAACGCCTTTGGCAGATTTATACGAGGGATTAGAAATTTTAATTTGTAATTGTTTCTTTCACTGTGTGTATATTCTAATCTCAATATTATTACTTCATTCTGCTATAATAAGTTAACAGTTCATGTGAAAGCTGTTGATATGTCAATAAGTTGCAAAAATGAACATGATTTGAATAAAAGAGGCATATAAATGTAAAACATTTCAATGGAAACACAATATAGGACCAGAATGTAAAAGTGCAAAGTATGTATTTCCTACAACCATGAGCATGCACCTTCAAGATTTACAAAATATTCACTACGTCCTAAAGTCTCCCTCTTCAATCCTTGGGGAGAGAATGGCTGGTCACATAGATTTGATGATGTTGACCCATCTCCCTTGAACTAAATCTTCCTACCAGCAGTAGCATTTGAAGGGGCTTTCATGCTGTCTTTCCACATTTCCATCTGTTTGGTATCGGAAACCATGTCTCCGCATCACCATATTGTGCCACATACCCTTCTGTCGTGCATGCTTGAATGATAAACTCATATGACATGTTAGGTTGCAGTAGAGTTATAACCATGTATACTTAGTTAATGAAACATTATAACTATAACATAGGTAAATAGAATACATCGTAAAATGCCGTTCTACTTTGCATATCAATGTTTATTCCCATCCCACTCATAGTTCTCTAAGTCCATTGGCTAGGAGGGTTAGATGCTTGACTACCAATGTCATTCATTGTCCTATAGAAGGCTCTTCCCCTACTTGGTCTAGTTGTGGTTGAGGATTGTTGGGATTTTGGCCCATCACTGTTTGCTCTTGTTCTTGGCTTTTTTTGTTAGTGGTCACTATATACATGCCACAAGAAAATGAATTAATACATGGATGAAAAAATTATATAAACATGTACTGTCAATTATACTCATGGTTGGGCATTTTACCCTATTGTGCCCCTTATGATGACAAACACTACACGAACTCAAACTACTTGCCCTCTTACTCAGCTTTTCAGGTTAGGGAGTGGGCAAGTCAAAGCCATCTTTAAGCTGTCAGCTTGTTGACCGCCAACCATGTTTCTTCACCTTGTTTGCTATTCAATTTGGATTCTTTTCTTTGTTGGCCTTCCTGGTAACTTCACAATTGGAGGAGGTTCCATTAATTGAAAATTCTCAGTTGCCCAAAACTTTCCTCCCTAACCAGCTGAAATTTAGTCCTATAGCTAGCTATGTAGAAGTCCTTGTGGTAGTATCGTGAAATAAGAGTCACAGGATCAATTTTGGCACGGTATGGAGAACAAATAGCATTTTGGCATGGAATTACAGTCAAATCCCATACCCTACAAGTGCACTACTTTCTATTGATAAACACTAGTCTATCGTCTCCCTCTGTGACCTCATATCCATCATATCCCCATTGAAAAACACTCTACACCCCACAAACAAATGCTTATTTTGCTTAAACAAAGAGATACACTTATGACTAAAGTTACCCTTCACTTAGCAATCTTTTTTTCAAATTTGGCCCACTTACCCATTAACTTCTCCCTAATCTCATCGACCATCCAAATTATAGGCATAAACCTAAACTCATCTATCCAGGCATTTAGACTGTTACTACAATTGTTATCAACCATCAAAGACAAACTCCTACTACTAAAATGTGCTCTGACCCATACTTGTGGAAGGTAAGAAATTGTTGCTGCTACATCTTTGTTAAGAGCACTAAGTGTGTTGAGGTTCTCCTTGGATTGCTCCTAAAATGTACTCCATGAACATACAAAGAGCTTTTTCTTAAGTTGACTACCTCGCCATCTCTTGCTCCAATTGGCGCAAACATGCCTGGCACATAGCCTATTCTCAACATTTGCTAAAACTTTGGTCACACCATTTAGCAAGCCCTATAAACAAATATCTTTGCATGTCAAAAAAAAATTACAGTTTGTTTGCATTGAAATGCCAAGTAATAGTGAGGAAATCTTGCCACAATAAATATAACCCATACAACATAAATAAGCAAACCCTAGGGTTAATGCTACTTGGTTATGTAGACAGACATTGATATAAAAGATGGGAATCTTAATATTTTTTGCAAACTTTTGTTAGAAAAATATAGATGGAATGAACATAATTATATGATCAAGAAAAAACCTTTTGCATGTCTGACATAATTGTAACATGCCCTCCACTTTCCAATTCCAATGATGTCTTCAACCATTCAAAAAACCATGTCCAGTTCACAATATTATCTTTTTGTGTCACTCCAAATGCTATTGGGTATAAAGAATCATTAGCATCTATACCAGTTGCAGTAGCATAATACCTCTCACATAGCCTTTAGAAACGTCCCGTCAACACCTATAATTTTCTTACAACCAACCTTAACCAAAACAACATTGTAGAGTACTTTAAAACATAGTTTCAACATGCCCAAATATACTTCAATTACTCTTAAATACACAAATGAAACAAAACTTCTAAATAAATATCCTTTACCTTAGAAGCATTGAAGCAAATGTATAGTCTAATGAATAATCTCTTTCCTTATTTCACATCCTTGCTTATTTCAATAGACAAGTCAGATCCAAGATTGGATGTCCTCAACTCCTAACAATATCCCTTAAGGTTGTTGCACTCATTGACATAACTACCCTATATCTGCTGCATAATAATTCTCTTCGCCCTTTTGCACTTAATTAGTGTAACATGAAGTTTTAACTCATTTTCAAGATCTTTCTTAATGACTATGAACTTGTATTATGGCTTCTCTTGCACCTTTCTCTTGAAGTAAAGAGACATCGACTTCACTAATGCCCTTGGGTTCTTGAAAACCCTAGTGCATTTGTATTCCATTAATAAGGTCTTCACTTTGAGCCCAAGGTTTCTCCCATCTCTTGATGCATAAAGGACAAATGGGCAACCCTTCTGACACCGAGCTTCTAATCTTAATGGCTTACTTTTGACAAGCTTTAGCTTGCATCCTACCTTTATGGCAGAACTATCAATTGCGCTCACCAACTCGACCTTGTTAGTGTAAGTATCACCCAATATGAAAAAGGGTTTCCATCTTCATCATGGACCCTATTCTACAGACACATCACCATCACTTAGGCCCAATTCGTTGTTTGCTTCATCTTCACTACAATCACCCCCTTCATTGTTAATACTTCATCATTGACTAATATCTTATGCATCACTGGACTCACCACATTCATCCTCATTGACTTCAAAATTTTCATCTTCACTATCAGATTCTTCACCCTCAGATGGACTATCAACATCATCATCATCATCATCATCATACCCATCCTTATCTCCACTTTCAATTATTCTACCCTTACCATAATTTTCGCCCTCACATTCTTGCCTATATAGTTCATGATAATGCCTCTGACTCTCACAAATTTGCTCTTTTAATCTCTCTAGAAAATACATCCTCTCATTAAAATCCATCTCATCTAACTCCCCACCAGAGTCGCCATCCTCAACAACATATCTACCTTTACCCTTACCTCTATCTTCCCTAACATGTATAGATCCACCATCGGGACCAACTTTCTCACATTCGATGCCATTATACTTAATCATAAATTTAACATAAATCATACTTAATCATCTATTACTAGCTATAATCCACACCGACAACAAATGGGACAAAAGGAAATTTTCCAACATGCAAACAAAAGTAACCTGATAAATGTACTTTAAAAGTCATAGAGATTCAATTCCATACCTGAAATTGCAAGACGGATATCTCCTACCTCCTCTATTCACAAGTTGCAAATAAAACCCCACTACAAAAATGAAGCACTATTCCTCAACCCTTGCAAATCATCTCTCACTTTCGATTTTTGCCTCATGCTTTTTCCACGAAGCTTGTTGACCTTCATTTACAATTTTCTGTTTTCCCCTCTCACTTTTTCCTTTCACGTTTTTTAAAAAAATCACTTATCTCAACCATGTGGATCTTACTAAGCCACCTAACTGCCATGTTACTCATCTACTTATCATGTAGGAGCCAAAAATTCAAACTTCACAATCAGCATTAGGGCTCCATCCAAATAAGTTGACAATGATACGAAATTTTCACTTCCGAGGTGATATTGATATAAAAAAAATTTCTGAGTACCCAGTGATACTAAAAAAACTCCCAAGGCAAAAGTAACCCTTAATCCTTAGATAAATATCGTGTAAGAACAATGACCATAAATCAATGATAAAGACCGCATCACATGAATTTGTGAAAAAGAAATAACAATTATGGGAACAATAAACAATAGGTAAATATAAAATCTAACAAAAAAAGTTTCATACCAAGAGCATCTTGCACCATAAAGTTTAAAATGGTGTAAAAATATACATATTGTTTCAAAAGTGATGTAAGTTTAGTACAATCATTAAATCCCTTTACTTTTTTGTACGTTGGTCTCACAATATTATTTTTAAATTATAATTTTCTAACTATCCCTCCTTTTCCGTGTGCATGCAGCCCCGCTTCATTAACCCTCTCACTAAACCCTGCCATGTATCAACTCTCAACCCCACCTTTATCTCTTCATCCACCATTTTTGCATTCAGATGCTATTCCACCATCAATGGCCACCCAATATCAATAGTTTGACGCATATTCATTCCAGCACAGAGTTCTAGCCACAGTGGATCAAAAACCCTTTCATGCTCTTGTGCTTTATGTCACGGGCTTAATATTTACTTGATAAAAGCTCCGTGCGGCTTAGCAAGCTTAGCTCAAACTCAAGCTTTGGAACCTGCTAGTAAGCCTACAAAGACTTAACTTGGTTTGAGAACTAAGGAAGTCTAGAGAGAGAAACTAGAGAGAGATGGAAAGCTTAGGAGAATGCTTTGTATTGCATAAATGCTTGGTGATTACAACTCAACCCCTTGGGGGTATTTATACTACTCCACCTCCTCATTGGAGGGTGGAGATTGATTTAATTTGACAGCTATAACAAATCTTCCAGAATTCTCTCCTAAAATATCTAGATATTTATGCTAGATATTTGCACATGTGAAAAATGCGTGGAGAACTTTAGAATATCCTAGTATATACAAGTGTTTTCAAGGGATTTCTAGAAAATTCTAGGAACCCCTAGATTGGACCATGACATTTAGCATCTCTCTGCTCCACTCACTCTTTCACCACAATCCATAGTAAATATTTCGATGACTATAAATGTTTGTAATATATAATGCACACATATTTCTTCACTATATTTATCTGCATGCTTAAATACTGCTTCTTCATTTCATCATCAATTAACATGCACCAGCTAGCTCAGGAAAAATGGAGACAAAGACATGACGTTCAAAGTGCTTTGTGGAATATGCCACTCCGACCTCCACATGCTCAAGAACGCCAACGAATGGCATTCCTCCCTTTATCCACTTATACTTGGGTACATACAACTTTTATATATTCCAATAAATTAATGTGAAGCTTGTACGTATCTAGTTTGTGCGTGTGTGTGTGTAGGCATGAGATTGTTGGGGTAGTGATCGAAGTGGGAAGCGAGGTAGACAAGTTTAAAGTTGGAGACATGGTTGGTGTGGGGAATGCTTGGTGGGGTCGTGCCGATCATGTGAAAGCTATTCCAACGACCTTGAGAATTACTGCTCCAAGCAAAGTCTCACGTACAATGCCAAGTATGTGGAAGACATCATCTCATACGACGCTGCTCTGACTTTGATGTTGGTCGAGCAGCACTTTTTGTGCTAATTTCTCGCATTTTTTAAGCCAAAAAATCCTCATTAAACGCCCAAAGAGAGCACCCATAGTTCGTCGAAATTACTTGCGACCTTCACGCAGTCGGAGGAGGCCGATAGTTGACATCGCCGCTGGTGAATGTGACGGTACTCTCCTCCTTAATGCTCTCTTCTCCATTTTCTTCCCTCCATCTTTTTGTTGAATGCTCAGAGTGTTTCTTTGTAATTTCTGTGAATGTCAAGCCTGCAATGCTAAATTAATATCTTTGGCACATGGATTTTGACGAACAGAAAAAAAAGAAACGAGAAGAATCAGAGGAAGCGAATAGAAAGAGGCGGTGGGTCAGTGGGTGGGTGAGAGTAAGGGTGGAAACAGGTCAGACAACCTATAAAGGCCTGGCCTGTAAAAACTTGTATAGGCTCAAGCCCCTAACAGGCATTTTTGATCTGTCAGGCAGCCTGAACCTATTTTTTAATGAATTTTGAATTTCAATTGTGTGGCGGGCTAAGAAAAGTAAGAAGAACTTATCTTGGTTGTTACCACTATTGTTGATATAGTAACGCAAATCAATTTCTTGGACCGCATATAATAACGCAATTTCATTTCTCCTCACATTTTGTTGGTGTCAATTTCTTGATAGATCAATCCGTTTGAACCTAATTGGCCCGTTTGAACACTTGCTTCTTGAATCTTCAATGATCCACAAATATTGATATTTACATTTTAATATGAATATTGAATAATAGTATGCAACAAGAGAGAGGGGCACCGGGAGAGATGCTTTTTATTCCTTATTTTATAAAGGTAAAATTAAAAATAATATTTAAAAACATGTCTATACAAGCTACAGGTCAAGCCGAAAATAGGTACAGACATAAAAAAATGCATGTACACAAGCTATGCCATTCACACACAAAATAAGCCTGCCTATTTGGAGTGAAGTATAACATAACCTATTTCCACCCCTAGGCAGGAGGAGCTGACGCAAGAGGATAGAGAGGATGGAGTTTAACTTGAACGGTAAATTTGCACCACCTTTAGAATATTATATATATTTTTGCACCATTTTAAACTTCATAATGTCACACTCACTTAGCACAAAACCTTTTTTTTTTGGTTAGATTCACACCTTTATGCATAAATAGTTGATGAAAAATATCATAACAAAGCAAGAATTCTTCGAACTGGTTACCACATATTTACAGGGATATAATGGAACTTAACCATCAGCAAGGCTACGGGCTAAAACATCCCTCGCGCTTATCTGCAAAATTCATATTCACAACTTCAGTACACTTGTTTCAAGAAACTAAAGGTGCCATAGCCAAGATGTAACCTTCACACCCCATTACTTCTCTAATTCCTCTTTTGTATGCTCTTGGGAGGTTGAACAAAGTGGAAGTAAGGGTGCTCTGGTTGAAGATACCAATTAGCATACGATACAGGAGTTGACAATTGCAAGATGTTAATTTTATGTGAAAAAATATCACTATGCCAGGACAGGGGAAAAAATCTTGCTTCCAAGTATATGCTCTAGTCAGAAGCAGCAACTAGTGATTGCATTTTCCTACAAAAAACCCTCGACGCCGCGACCAGCCCTTTCATTCTTGTATATAGTTAAAGCTTCCTCCATGACCTGAGCTTGAGCCAGCAATTGTGCCCTCTTTTTTCCAGATGGGTGAGTAGAGAGGTAATCTCTAAGTGTTGAATCCCCAGTAACCTTTCCCAACTTCTCATAGACTGTGGGTGCCACCCTGGGATCATATCCAGCTGAAGCAACTAACAGCAGCCCAATATAATCTGCTTCCATTTCCATCCTAAAAGTTGGCAATTAGGTTAACTTCACAAGCAGTGCATTGCATTGCGTTAGCTATGTCATCATCACGAGATTTCTTTCTTCCGCTTTTGAAAAACGTAATGAGTTTTACTTCAACATAAAACCAATACAAGCAGTTTATTAAAGTATTCTTGCATAGATTCAATGGAAAAGACTAATGCCTCGTTTGGTACGCAGAATTCATTTTGATGAATATGGAAATGGATATGGATATTGAAATGGAAATGGGTTTTAAAAGTATGTTTGGTATGTCATGGAAATGAAGATTGAATCCATATATTTTTTGTATGAATGTTGATTTTTTTTTTGAAATGTAACAAAAAAGACTATTTTGCATAAGGAAGGATATTTTGGTCCAAAAAAATTGGACTCCATGGAACCCAAATGAATCCCATAGGTTTGGGTATGGAATTGAAATTGGGTATTTAGGTGGAATTGAATTCCACATGGAATTGTAATTACATCATACCAAACATGTCAACATCATGGAATTCAATTCCAATTCCATTTCCACCCTCCCATTTCCACCATACCAAACGAGACATAAATTATCGTCAGAGAGGCAATCATATGATTTCCTAAAGAACATGATGAAAACCAGAAAATATTAAGTTTAATGCCCCTGAAACAGTGCAACTCAGAACTAGAGAGGAAAAGCCATGATAAGCCCTAGGTCAGATTGTCAAAAATATGCTCATAGAACTGAAAAGAAGCTCAACTGGCACCAACAACTTTAAATCAAAACAGAACACATGGAACAGTGAACAAAAATAATGTAGGGAAGAATAAGAAGAAAACGGATCATTTTCCATTATAGAATATTGACCCCCATATAAAATATCAACCATTGATCACACAAGTAATCGCCATATGGTTGATCTTTCAATTTAGAAGGTTCATTGAGTGACAATTGATTGACAGACCCCAAGATACAGGTTTTCCCAGGCCAGGAAGCAATAAGTTATTTAAAATTACAGCCTTCCTCCCGACTCACTTCTCATGTTAGCATTACTTTGACCTCCTACTAATTTCGAAATAACATACCAAATACTATTGTCATTAGTCTACAATAAACTAAAGCCAAATAATTGAGAATGAATAAAGTTTACCTCCTAGAGAAAGGCAGCCTCAAGAAAAGAGAAGACATTGTGTTGACGACATCAGGCATGACAAATTGATAGAGTATCAACTGAAGAATCGCAAACCACAGATTTTTCGTCATCCCTTCAGCACTGTGTCGTGCCACAGCATGGCCAACCTAATCAATCGTTAATTATGAACAAAATAATAACTACTCCGGTACTAGGATCTGCCACACCCAAAAAATAGCAAATATAAACAGAGACAGACAAGGTTAATACATATAACTCCCATAGAGTGTGAAGGGCTTAGCAAATAACTCGGAAACTTGACAAACCTGCCCAAGCCCAGTAGAAGTTTTGCCCATTTTGGCAATGAGCTGGTTTAAATGGGTGGGGAGGTAAGGTAAACAGGATGGACTATGGGTACAGCCTCCGGCTTCCTGTGCCCACTGGGCAAGCACTCTCCACTACTCTCTTGGTCTCGTCTCGGCATCTCTCCAGTTCTCCACTCTCCAGTCTTATGCTTTTTTTTTATACATAAGGGGAGCTAAAAGCTCACAAAAAATAAGAGAAAATCACACAAAATGGGGAGACACTCCCAGAAAATCATTCGCATACATCTCCTGGAGATGAAGCGGGCACGAGAAGTACGAAGTAGAAGAAGAGATTGCCTCCTTTGCTAGAGCATCGGCCACTCTGTTCTGTTCCCTCGACGCGTACTGGATGATCACACTCCAATCACGAGCCATGAGTTCTCCAATATCTGCAAACAATAGACCACTGTTAGAATCATAATTAGAGTTAAGCATATCCACCAATAATTTGGCATCTGATTCGATAATAATATTC
>JANTPZ010150313.1:99162-109176 GCA_025593235.1 Vachellia pachyceras
ACCCACCCCACTGCGGCCACCGCGACTACCAGCTACACTGTGAAAACAAAGTCACTATCCTTCCTTTACTTGATTATGGTGATTATGATTATTATGAATTGCATAATAGGACATACCCGGTGGTAGGAAGATACAGGGTTCTGGGAATAAACTACAACAACTTCACAATCAGACTCGTGGATGAAGGCATTCACAAGGGCAATTGCTCCTCCCTCCCTCTCTATTCCTTACCCCTACGCGACTTCGATTATTACCCGTATCCTGACGTCTACTATGTATTACCAGTAAACCCTATAGCGCTCTTAAGCCAAACAGCTACCTATCAGACTCTACGTTAATCAAGCCGGTGGGGTACCTGAAGTGCGGCGAAGCAGTGAGGGAGGAGGCAGCGTATGTGGATACGTCTCCCTGTGTGAATCGGGAACCCGAAGGAGGAGGAGGCCATCTTTATGCCGTCGCCGGAGACTTGCCGGCTCAACAGTTTCAACCGCAGTGCCGTCTGATATCGGTGACCCCAATTGCCTCAAATTGGGAAACAATGGTGCCTGGTGGAAGAAACAAGTGCTACGCTGATATTCATTCAGTGCTTTCCTCTGGATTTGAGCTTTCATGGTCAAGCCAAGCTTGTGCTGATCTTAATTGTTCATATTCCGGTTAATGCGTGTTCCGGCCTGGAACCCAAATTCTACAATGCCGTAAGCATCTGAATTCTGATTCTATGCTAACTCATTCTTGGCCTTTTTATTTTATTTTATTTTATTTTTATTTATGTTTTTGAGTTTGCAAAGAGTGTACTCAACCCAAACCACTCTGGACATAAAAATTATACCTTCGGATGTTAAGCCACAAAGGTTTTCGACTCTTTTTTAATGTGTGATTCGCAAGTCACAACCCACTCTTTTTTAATGTGTAATTTTTTGTGCCAGAATCAAGAACAAAATTTTAAATATATATATATATGTAATTTAGTTAAAAATGATGGATGAATTTTTATTTACATGCTGATACTTCCTTATTACCTGGTTATGATATTAGAATGCTGAGTTAATATGAGGTTTTATTATATTGTTGGGCGATGTAGGAAAGCTAACATGGCTGCGCACATTTGCAAGAGGTACCAATTTTTTTATTAGCTATTTAGTTTTAATCTCATATAATTGTCCTGCTAATTAATTCAATTACACACACACACGAGTCATGAGAATATAGGCAGATATGATGAGAATAAACATATTAATAGCAATCATTATTGCATTGCATAGCCAAAGGCCAAGGGTCTTGCGATTGAACCAAAATGGGCTCTCAGTGTCTTTGGGGCGACTGGATTCAGTATTTCTGATGCATAAACACTTAATGCTTAAACCCAATTGACTAAGAGTTAATTAAATCACTTATATAGCATGTACTGTATAATCTCTTGTATATCATGATATAATATATTAGTTTATAAGTTAGAATATTTTTTGAAAAAAAGATAAATATAAATACTTTAAAATTATTTATTTAACTTCGTTAATCTTCATAAATTAATCAACAAAATCTTATATTAAGAGTTGAAAATGATATTTTAATAGACGTCTTTATTGTTATTCGCACCTGTGCTATTATTGACTTTCGTACAAATTTGTTACAGGTTATCTTCTTGCAGTTCTAAACGGTAAGGTCATATCACCTATGATTTACGGCACAAATTTCTCTTAGTCTTTTAAAAAATTTATTTACTTTTTAAATATACAAATTCTAACATGAATTATTAGCTGCTTTTTTATTTATGTCATATTTGCCTTTACATTATATGGTATTTCAAATTAGGCACCAATCTATTTTTGGTTACCTCCTATTGAAACCAATCATAGTATCCCAGACACTTTTTCTTTTACATTTTTTTGTTCACTCAAGGAAATATACATTTGCAGGACTACGCATGATAGTGAACAAGTATGTAGACTACCGAAGGCCATCAAACTTTGTGATAAAATTAGGAGTATTCACTGAAAGATTTGTTTTGCCAACCATCATAGCTAGATTTGTAATTGGCCTCATATTCCTATCAGTTTTGCTGATTTATACATGTCGTAGAAGACACCTATCAATATATGAAGATATTGAAGATTTTATAAGACTCCATGACCTCATTCCAATAAGGCACTCTTACAAGGATCTGAAGACCATGACTAAAGGTTTCAAGAACAAGTTAGGTGAAGGAGGCTTCGGCACCGTGTATAAGGGAAAGCTAAGGAGTGGACCTAACGTTGCTATCAAAATGTTGGGTAAATGCAATAAAGCTAATGGCCAAGAATTTATGAGTGAAGTGGCCACTATTGGAAGGGTACACCATTTCAATGTGGTACACCTTGTTGGATTCTGTGTGGAAGGAACGAAACGTGCTCTCGTCTATGAATTTATGTCCCATGGGTCTTTGGATAAATATTTTTCCATAAAGAGGAAGATGTCTCATTGAGTTATCGTAAGATATATGAGATATCTTTGGGAGTGGCTCATGAGATTGCTTACCTTCATCATGGATGTGATATGCAAATATTGCATTTTGACATCAAACCTCATAACATTCTTCTTGATGACAACTTCACTCCAAAGATTTCGGATTTTGGACTTGCAAGATTATATGCTGTTGATGATAGTATTGCCACTTTGACTGCGGCGAGGGGAACAATTGGATATATGGCTCCCGAGTTGTTCTATAAGAATATTGGGAGAGTGTCTTACAAGGCTGACGTTTATAGTTTTAGGATGCTTTTGATGGAAATGACAAGTCAAAGAAGGAATTTGAATCCACATGCAGAACATTCAAGCCAACTATACTTTCCCTTGTGGATTTACGACCAATTTGATGATAATAATGATATAGAAATGGAAGATTTGATGGAAGAAGAGAAGGATCTAGTAAAGAAGATGTTCATAGTAGCACTCTGGTGCATACAGCTGAAGCCCACCGATCGTCCTTCAATGAACAAAGTAATAGAGATGTTAGAAGCAAATGATGTGGATGGTCTTGAAATGCCTCCAAAACCATCTCTATATCCTGATGAGACAGTCATAGTGGATGCCATGTCCAACTCTAATGAAACAACATACACAGTTCCAGAACATTCTCATAATAGTTTAGGAGAGGGCACAAGTAATGGAAATTAACATACGATAATTGAAAACACGTCAAAACTGGTTGTACCTATTGGAACTTTGGAACTTCTGAACTGATCATATTTGTATTTGATGGCAATATTTGGGTTGTTGTCTTAATAGTAGTTCAGCATCTTGTTTTCTTTATTAACAATCAATGATATGTGTGTGTGATATGTGCAAATTAAGGTTGTTAATATCTTTTCAGCTCAAAATCGACTATTACCTTTGAGCTGCTTAACTTTTCTTAAGATAAATAACCTAATCAACTAAAATATTCATTTCTTTGTCAAGTAAATTCATTTAACTTATAAACTGATATATAATACAATGATACACATAAGTATTTTAAAATATATGTTATAATTAAATAATTTATTCAACTTTTTAAATTGAGTTAATACAATCTTTTGTCCCTCAAATCTGCACTCATGTTATTTTGGTCCATTGAGTTTAATATTAGTGGTTTTGATCCCTCAAATGTCATTTCATTTAAAATATTGGTTCCTATTATCTAATAAAAATCAGAACCACCAAAACCACTTATCTTATTAATGTCAAAATAAGAGTAGATTTGAGGGAACAAAAATTATATTAAATATATAGTATTTAATAATATATCTTTGAAAATTAAAGGAGTGTGTTGAAAGATCATCACTTTGAAATTTTATTTGCAACAGATCATTAACAAAATTTTATTTACTTGGCATGATCTTTTACCTAGCTATGATCAGTGAATTTCGAGTTAATTAATATCATATTTTATTAGAAATTTATTAATGGATTAAATTGACTAATTAGTAATTTTAAATAAATATATAGTTGCGACAAAAATTAATAATGAAATTGAGATACTATATTATTAAAGTACAATAGACATCTAGGTAATAAAAAAATAGTGTTATCAAATAAAAAGTAATGAGCTAAACTTTAAAACTATACCCGTTTTTGACCATTTTCAATATCTAATTATTATTTCCCAAAATTTATTAATGAATCTTCTGCATCTTGATTCAAATTCCTTTTTCTGCTGGCTATTTCCACCAAAAAATTCCCCAAACTATAAACATTAGCCTTATAAGACACTCCCCTAATATTCTTAAAGAACAACTCTGGAGCCATGTATTCTATTGTCCCTTTTGCTGCAGTTAAAGTGACAACAATATCATTAACAGAATATATCATTGTTAGTCCAAATTTTGAAATCTTTGGAGTGAATTTATCATCATGAAGAATATTATATACGAATTGGTTTCGGGATAAGAATATAAATGTTTATACTTGGATGAAAATAATGGAATGACACCAAAATATATTTAAATCAATCTTAAGTATTTTTTTAATCTAAGACCTAATTATGGAATTATAGCATAGATTTTAAAATGTAATTTAGAAAGTCTCTTGAGCTTTAAATAGTTAAGGTGAAAATAAAATATTCATGAGATTTTATGGAAAGAAAGTCCATCATCGTATACTTTTTGAAAGTGCAAAAACATTGAAGAGCATTCAAAATGTAAACAAAAATGTTAGAATAATTAAATATACTCTAACACTATTATTTTTTGTAGTGGGCCTACAATTATTTTTTGCATATGCATATGTAACAGTGTTATATTATATTTAACAGTCATAATATTATTGCTCGCAACTTGAATAATCATAAATATTTGTGACCGCTAAAATATATATGGTGCTGAATACACTTTAATAAAAGTTAATGTGTATTTTTACCATTTCACCCAATTTTAGAATGTCACACAAAATATATAGTAATTGAACCGCAATAAATATTACTTCGAGGCATGCATAAAAAAACGACTCGACTTCAATACAGCAGACTAGAAAGAGAACGCACGCACACAAAAACTCGTTACAATTACCCATATGGCTTTAGAAAGCTAGATAATTTTTTTTGATACACAAATTTTAGATAGGGAGTTGGACTCACCCACAAGTCAAGGACAGGGCGAAATCTCCATTCCTCTTAGGTCATACCAATATTGGGCGGGGTGAGCCGTCAATTATCCTCAGGCGTTTACCTAAGCACCCAGAAGTTAGGATACCTCCCCAAACGCCGCGACTGGAGCCACAACAAAATGATCTTCCCCGGTATCGAACCCTCTCCCTTTGATGAGAGTGTCCAATACTTTCGAAAGCTAGATAATTAATTATTCCAATCAACGCAGAATCAATATCACCCCTACTAATTAAACATGACAAACTAGAAAGAATACAAACATAAATGGCGAAGCTTGTGGGTAAAGTCATTGGGGTAGAAGATCCTCAAGATGACAGATTTGCGCACAGAAGCTTTTGTAGGGCCAGAGTGGAAGTGGATATCGAAAAGGCACTAGTTCCGGTCTTCAAGGTTCTCAGGCCGAATAACTTGCCGGACGTACCAGTGAAAGCGAAATATGAAAAGTTCGCCAGATTCCGTTTCATCTGTGGAAAACTGGGCCACGGTGATCGTTCTTGTAAAAATGAAGGGGTTGTAGATGGTAATACCTGTTAAAATAAAAATTAACTCGAGTCGTGTTTAACAACACTTTATTAATTTAAAATCATATTTTATCAGATATTCATTTGAATCATATATCTCAAATAATATGAGATTTTTTCTTAGATACACCCACATACAATACAATATTTACAACGGAGATGATTCAATGAACAAATTTTGGAGAATGTGCGATTCAAATATATGTGCTCAACCGGTGTGCGCAAACCTACTGGGATACACCGGAAAATCTTCTGGGAAACAAACTTCTTCAAGGAGGGAGGATAGTGGTGAACAGAAGGCACAGCAAGTCATGTGAGGTACCGAAGGAAGTTGGTAGAGACGATAGTTCGTGTCAACAGATAACTCGGGATAGGGAAGAGGCGGCGATAGCCGATAGGTAATGGGTCCATTTGGAAACACTGAACCCTCACTCAAAAATACATTTAACAGTGTTTTTCTGCAAAACGAGACAATCTCCTCCACATATTTATTTTGGTTTGTATAAAGGCACTTCTTTACTGCTTTCCCAAATGAAGGAAAAGATGGAAGGAGTGGGACCCAAAGTCAGGTTGCCTTATGACAATGCCTATGGGTGGAATACGAGCTAGATTGGGGAATCATCTAGGCCCATATGTATTCCCCCTTTGGTAGATCCAAATCGCAGTAATGATGTTGGAGAATTCCACAAAACCCAGAGGGTCACCTTAGTGGGCTCGGAGTTTGTAAGGGAAGAGAATTTGGACCAAAAAAGGCCATAGTGGTTAGTAAAAGTCCAGAGGAAAAATGTTTGCATACCGGGAGGGCAGATCGAAAGATTTAATGCCCGCTTGGGAAAGCGATGGATCAATGCTTTTATGGTTTACTAAGTAAATATGTGAATAAGATTTCTTACTTTACGAAAAAAACATTGTTGAACGTGTTTCTAAACGCTCTAAACAGGCAATATGAAAAGGAACGCTGAGAATGGGTGGACATCCCGAAGGCCAAAAGGAGGAAAGTTCATGAATAGGATTCCCAGGGTTCTTCTCAGGTCTCCAAAGAGAAGCTGAAGAGAAATTGGAAGACTGGGAGGGGAGTGGAAAATTGAGATTCAAACCTGAAGAGACAAGACACCCAAGAGATCGGTGTTCGGATCTATGATAACAAATGGGCTGGTCCAAGTTGATATGGAGGAATGCATTACATTTTTTGTGGGAAAAGGAACGGAACAGGTACGTAAGTTCAAATATATGAGTAATAAGATGAACAGCGTTGTTCTTGGGGTCTGAAAGGGACACTCGAAATTATCGGAGGAATTGTTCTTCATTTTGACATCAACCCTCTCATAATGTATTATTAGATGAAAATTTCACTCCTATGATTTCTAACTTCGGTCTTGCTAAATTGTGTTCCAAAAATCAAAGGATGGTGTCTATGACAGCAGTAAAGGGAACACTAGGATATATTTTTTTTTTAGGTGAAAAAGGGCACTGCTCACTGCTCAGGAACAAACAAAAGAGAAACTACGGTCTAAGCCGAGGAAGGCACACTCCCTCCGTATCTTCTTGAAACAATGCAGCGACTTGTTCAGGCACTGCTTGGTAGATAATCTTCTGACACTTTTGCTCTTTGACCAAATTCGCTAGCAGATCCGCGTACCTATTACCTTCACGGAACACGTCTTACTTCCACTTGCCAGTTCCGCATCAGCAATTCTCCGAACACTAGGATATATTGTACATGGAGTTTTCTCTTGCAATTTTGGAAATATGTCCTGCAAGTCAGATATTTATAGTTACAGAATGTTGCTTCTAGAAATGGTTGGCGGAAGGAAATACGTCGACAAAATTAAGAAACTTTTTAAGCTGTAGACCCAGAATGGACCCATAATTTGATTGAAGAAGGAGACAACATTATTTACATAGAAGATGAAGTTGGCATTGAGATTGCTAAAAAACCATTACCAGTAGGATTTTGGTGCATTCAATGGCATCCAATAAATCATCCATAAATGAAAATAGTGTTACAAATGCTGGAAGGAGAAGTAGATAAACTAAAGGTTCCTCCCACTGCATTTGATTTTCCTGCTTCAATCAATACAAGCACCATTGCTCCTTCAAGACATTTGAATTTAGAGTTAGATGTGATTCTTGAATTGGAATAAATAATATGTTGCCTTTCCAAATATATATATATATATGAAGGATTTCGAACGTGCTTGTAGACCAATTGAGATATGCATGCTTCCACAGATACCCATATGAAATTTGGATCACAATGGTAGATCCAAACACAAGACACAACAAAGGCACACGGAGAGGAGAAAGAGGGTTTTTGGGAGAGGAAGAGACTGCAAGTTTTTTCAGAGAGCATTCTTCCCGTATGTGGGTCTGTCTCCTCAAAACATGGGATATGAATTATTATAATAATCCAAAAAAGCTTGCAACTGTCATTCCTTCGTATTCTCCCAATAACTGTTCCCACTATTATTTGATTTTGAATTTAAAATCAATTTTTGGGAAATTGCATTTTAATCCCATAAGAGTCCATATTTGCGCATTCGACCAGCACATGGATTTGAGTCTAATCCATAAGGGTGGCTCATTTTCCAACAATATATATATATAGCTTGTGCCTTTATTGAGACTTTTTTGTAAGATTTATGAATCCTTTAATTATCGATTTGCCAATGTATGATTTTTTCTGAACGTAGTTATATTTCACATACTTCATATCATCGTCAAATTAACGTAGCGGACGATAGGATGCGTAATTTGTGTTTATCCAAAGATCATGCATCTAATATATTATGTCAACATAGTGCTATCTAATTAAGATATTTATTGTCTTTCATTTTTTACTCTCCTTAAAAAATTAGGAAAACTTGTTCAAATTGTGATTAACTTAATCGATGATGCAGTGAAATGTGAAAAGATAATAAAGGGTTCATTTGATCAAACCTCTGTTGATGATGGAGCTAATAAAAATTTTGGAATGTGGAAGCAGTACATGCGAACACAAATTTTTTGAGGGAAATAAAACGTGTTATTAAAACATTTTTTTGTTTTTCAATATTCTATATGTCTTGTCAAAACTTGACATATTTACTATGATTGTGTCCACTATCACGATTTCTAGCTTGCAATTATGAAGGTCTCATTAAGGCAACAAGAATATTTATACAAGCTATAGACGCTGTTTACATTGTTATTTGTTTAAAGATGTGATGTGAGTTTCTACTTTCAATTATTTTAATTAATAATTCTATCACAAGCTCTATATATACATCGTCTCTTTCTAGTTGGGTTTAACAATCCAATCGGTTTATCTATCAGGGAAACAGACTTTCAACTACATGTACATGTATTGTGGAAAATTGGAGAAAATTTCCACATAGTTGCCAAATGGTACAGTTCTTTCATCGTAAATTAAAACCTTTGAATATTTTACCATTTTTTTACTAACTTATTTTGTAAGCTTAGAAGTCTCTCCCTAGAGGGATGATCAAATGTCTATTTGTTTTAGTGGTAGAAGCTCAAATAAAACCTTTGATTTTTTCACTAACTTATTTTTCTTCATCTTTTTTTATTTTCTTCCATTTTTCAATCAAATATCTATATAATGTTGAAAATTTGAGATACTTGATTTCCATATAGCTGTCTAGAGTGATTTCCCCCCCAAAAGTTCATTAACTTCTGAAGGCTGTTGCATCACTGCCTCGTATTTTGTACATCCAAGAAAAGGAAGAAAAGATAAAGAAGGTCGAAGAGGGTTGGAGCGAATTAAGGAGAAGAATAAATGGAGTTAAAAGGCAGATGATGAACAACGTCACATGGGGCTCACACCGTCACGAGGCTTTATTCCCAATCAATGGTCTTCATATACAAGGGCGGACCTACATAGGTTCCACTGGGTGCAGCCGCACACTCCGACTTTCAGAAAATTAGATATATATTAATATTATGTGATTTATTTTGCATTCACTTGTTTACTAATTTTGAACCCACTAAATTTTTGTTCAAATTCTTCTCAAAAGATATTAATAATAAATCATTTATCTTCTCAAAAAATAAGTTGCACCTCTTGAATCAGAGTCCTGAATCTACCACTACGTACGCACTCCTCGGCCCCCCCTCTCTCCCAATATGCTCCATTATATATCATCCTCACGCAACAAATCCCAATTAATCGTGTCACTAACATGTCCGTCACTCCCCACTGAACATGTCTCCAGTGTCGATCCCTTCATTGTATGAACAGCTCCTGATGAAGAGAAAGAGAAGATGAGATGGATAGATGATGATATTATGATATGATGACGTAACATTTTGGAACATGTATATATGGCCTTTAATTTGCTCTTCTCTTTTCTTCCTGCAAATCGCTCCCCCCCC
>JANTPZ010150314.1:0-39977 GCA_025593235.1 Vachellia pachyceras
CGTAAAAAATTAAAAAATTTTGACTCAGAAGGGCTGCGGATGTCTGGGCAAAGAAAGAGGGGGCGGGGATGACGCGTGTCACCCTGCACCATGGCCACTAATCGCATGAAAGTGGGAGAAAAGTGGTGACTTTATAGTTAGCTCAGCTTATAGGAGTCTGAATGATAGAAGGGAGGAATGACAAACGTTGTGACCGATTACTTGAAAACTTAAAATCCCTCAGAGAAACAAGACTTTCGCTTGGGTAATCCTTCAAGGACGCCTTCTAACTAACTACAGGAAATGGAAAAGGGGCATTCATCCAAATGGTTCTTGTGATGTGTGCGGTAACATTATGGAAAATGATCTTCATGTGATGCAGGAATGCCATAAGATGAGGCTGTTTTTGGAGGGTATAGTGCATCCTTCATATCACTCATCTTTTTTTATTCTAACATTCATGCATGGTTTAAACTAAACATGACAAGGAAGATAATGAGAGAGGAGCTAGTGAGATTGGAAGCATAGCTTTATTATAATCTGCTGGCTTATTTGGTGAGCAAGAAATAAGCACACACATAGGGGTAATGAGGTTAGATACAGGCAAATATTCGCGAAAGCTAAAACCATCCACCACTGTATTCTTTGCTCGAGATTAAAATGAGTAGAGTGAATCTAAACGGTAGACCTGAAGTTGATAGACAGCCTCTTTCTGAGAATACTTTAGATGATATACGAGTCATGATGGACGGTGCGTACTTTTATGCTTTTGATATTGCAACTTGTGGCGGCATTCTAATGAATGTGGAGTTATTTTTGAAGGCTTTTATAATGCATTTGGACTATGGGGATTGTCTTACTTTAGAATTATGGGGCTGCTTAATAGAGTTTAAAAGAGCATGTGATAATGGAGTGAATGAGGTCACTCTGACCTCGGACTCGGCGGAAACTATCGGCCTCCTCTAAAATGAGGTATCATATCTTCATGAGGAACAGAGCATGGTTAGTGAGATAAAAATGATGCTTCAGCAGGACTATGATGTTAGTTTAAAAATTATTGAGAAAGATGCAAATGAAGCTGCTAATTATATGTGAAATAATACACTTGGTAGTGCTCATAGACACCACATCTTTAATGCACCCTTTACGGTTGCTTTTCTAAAGGCAACGGATATCACTTATGCCCTCTTTTTTGTATTTGTTGTTGTCTTTTCTCTTTTATTTCCATTTATATAAAAAACAGACAGAAGATCAATGTAGAAAATGCATATACACGTACCTGTGAAATTTTGTTGGCAACATCCATCTTCAAGATTATGCTTATAGATTCTTTTCAGTGCAGGAGAGATGAGGATGATTCGATGGTAGGAGAGACGCAAGGAGGAAATACACAAGTTTAAATTTTGAGAAGCACGCTTGTGAAGATGGGTGATGATCCTTTTAGATTATATAAGTCTTGAAAGATATTAATCTCAAGATTAGAATGACTTGGGGGGCCACCCTTAATTAAATGAAAATATTTGGTGGCGGATGGAACTGTAGACTAATGTGTATTACTTTTAATTATTCTGATATTTTTTATTTAAAAAGTGATTACATGAGGATATTTCAACCAACCAATTAAATAATAAATTTTTATATTAATAATGGGAAAATAGAAACTTCACTTTCTTTTTTTTGATACAAGAAACTTCACTTTCTAAGAAAGTAGTCAACGCTATAATTTGATCTTTTTAAGAATCTAATTTATTTAAAATAATTAAATTTTATTGTAAGTTACTTGATTAAAATATAAAATGAAATAAAGGCTAATTTAAAGTGTTTATTTATATTTTTTAAAAAATGAATTTTTTTTCAAGACAGCCTTTTTTTTTTGGCCAACTTTTCAAGACAGCCTTGAAGCATCTTGATTGAAGAATTTAATATAATGCACAAAGGTTAATTTCGTAAAAAAATGATTTCTTTGTTTTCAAGACAAAGGATATTATTATAACAAAATGGTGAAAATATATTTTCGTAACATTAACTAAAATAATTCTTTCACTGTTGGATGTATCAAAGGTTAATTTAAAACGTTGGTTGATTTCAAAACGTCCTGACTCCTGGCACTGCCGGCGAGTCCCGACTCCTGAGACCTGAGTCACTCCAGCGTCGCCGTAGCTTCCAGCCTCCTAAATTCAGTCGCCGTCTTCTTCCAGCCATCGAGTCCATCCGTCGAGCCCAGCCATGGCCGTATTTTCCACTGGAGACTTGCGGTGCCGTAGCTTCCGTCTTTTAGTCCAGACAGTACAGCCATCGCCATTGCCATCGTCGTCGCCTTCCATCTCCAAGTCCATCCATCGCCGTCACCTTCCAGAGTTGCGGTCGCAGCAATCGCTCCGAGGTACTTGTAAATAACTTTCCCCAATCCCTTTCATTCTAAAGTGACGACGTTAGAGTATCATATGTTTGTAATCTTCCAAGGAGCTGTGACTCAACGCAGCTTCTCGATATATTCAATTATAATTTTCCCAATTTTCCCTTCTCGATATATGTTTGTAATCTTCCAGGATGTTCATATTACAGTAGGATAGTTGGACTGTAGTTTGAACACGTTGGGAACTTTGGGAAAGAGTAGTCTAATTCAAGCTAAAATAGTTTTCTATTAGCTTTGGGGTGGTTGGCTTTGGCTGATATGATTTGATTAAAAAAATGATAAAAATAGCTATTGCGTATCTCTAGATTTAAAAGATCCTTTGAGCTACCTTGAGACTGTGAAATCAACTTTTGTTATAATGCTCACTTATGGATTGCTACCTGGCTTGATTTGCAATGGATTATTACGAGTGTATGAAGCACAAACACTTCTAAAGGGAGTTTGGTCCAAGGCCAATACATGTTGTACACTTGTATTAGAGAAGATGCAATAATTTAAATTGCATATAGACACTTAGATATTGTGGTGTTGCTCTGTCTCTGTCAGTTATGAGTCCATGTCCTTACCAACGTCTACTCTTCCTGGGTCTGAATTAACATAGTTATACTGCACTCATGCTTCAGTGTCATTTCTTTGCTGCCATTTCTTGTGTCTTGAGTGTTTTCCAATTTCCATTCATTATGGTCTCTTCATTTTATCTTTATCCAATTACACTTTCATTAGATTGTATGTCTCAGTTCCTTACTTTGCAATTATCATTGATTTTTCTTTTTGATCTGGCAGACTGAACTAATATCAGGCGACCAAAATGGTAATATTCGTGTGTGGGATTTGACTGCAAACTCATGCAGCTGCGAATTGGTATGTCATATTTGGTTGAATGTTTTCTCTAGTGGAATTTTTGTTCTATAATGTTAGATCTATTCTTTTTTATCATATAGCTGGAATGAAAGAAATATATGAGCATTAAACCTTGCAGCTGTATAAGTGTGAGTGTTCCAGACACATGTTGCTATCATTTTGACCTCACAAGTACTATAATATAGATTCAATTATGTTGCTCCAGTGGAATGTATTTTTGTATTGGATTATACCTATCCTCTTTGATAGACATTGGAAAGTACTGTAACAAACTAACAATCTCTTTATGATTAGGTATATTGTTTCCAGCGCATTCCATTGTGTCTTCTCTCTTTCTGGAATATGTGAATGAAACATTGTCTTCAACCTCCTGGGGAAGTGCAGGTGCCAGAGGTGGGATGGGAGCCTGGTGGTTGCGGCAAATAATCATGGGACATGTTATGGATGGCGTCTACTCAGCTTGTGCTCCTATACACATGGCGCTGTCCACTTAGCCTCGCCTTTAACTTCACGTATTTTTTCCTTGTGGAGTTCTTGTGCAGACAATGACAAACTTTGAGCCACTTCATGAACTACAAGCAACAAGGGCTACATTCTCAAATGTCTCCTTTCGCCTGAGTTCTGTGAACCCCACAGGTTGTGCAGATTAATATTTTGATGGGTTTTCTTTTTCTCCTTACCAAACCTGTTAAGACCTGGTAGTCTTTTGTGACTGATTTATCACTTGTTATCAATCCAACAAGTACTAGTTAAGATATAATCAGTAACTTACTTTCATGACAAACCAATTACTAAAATGTTATGAGAATCTCTTCGCTATCAATAAGAATCCAGGTCTAATTAACGCACTAGAAAAAGTATATTTTCTTTGGAATGGTGATAGTTTGAAAAATGAAGGCAAGTGATTACTGATTAAAAGTATCTGTTCAATGATTGCTAATATAGGGAACTTCAATTTTTTGTATGGCATTTTCCCCCTTCTTTTTTTAAGGCAGGTTTGAGATTGTATAATTGCTTATAATGAGTTTCTTTATTGGGAGAATTTATAGAGAAATACTTGTATACCCCTTGAGTGCCATGTCATCCCAGAAGTTTCTATCATAATGGGTCATGGAGAGAGGAAAAATAATAAAGAGAAATTTGTGGGATTTGGGATCTCAAGGAAGGGTAATTGGAACATTTTTATTAGAAAAAAACATGGATGATACGACACTCTGAGAGTACATAAGTATCTTTTGACTTTATAATGAGTTTCTATGCTCAAGACTTTTGAGTTCCTTATTACTGAAGTCTCAGGACCCTCATTGATTTTTCTTATCAAGTTAAACATCAGCCCTTTTACACCTTTCCTTTCACCTCCCCAGGTTTGATTGCAGCGCTATCTCAGTATTGATATACTTTTTACTTGTATAAGATGTTATTGAAGTTTTTTGCTGGCTTTATTTTTGCTAGGTATTTGGCTACTGTATCTTCTGATCATACTGTCAAGATATGGAATGTTGATGGTTTCACGCAGAGAAGACTCTGGTAGGTAGTTCATGGAGTCATTTGCACATATAGTGCTTCTTTACTTCGTGTGTTCTCAGAAGCATTTTTAAATGACTTCAACAATTTGTGAATTACTGGTCACCAACGTTGGGTGTGGGATTGTGTCTTCTCCGTGCATGGTGCCTACCTAATTACAGGTACATAGTAGATTTTTTTTTGGTAACAACATACATAGTAGATTTTGAATGGCAAGAAACAGTGACTTTGTGGCCTTAATAAGTAAAGTTAAATACTTCAGTCTACTAGAAATATTGCTTTGCGCAACTTATCCAGTGGCACTTGTCAGTCCGCCCTTGTGTGGTTTTGGTTATGAAAGTTTGTTTAAATATCAAATAATTTGCCTATGAAATATATAAATTGATGAGCATTTTCATTATTAAATGCCTGGTTCATGTATATGCTGAACATCTTCACGATGGTACAACGTTATTGCTAGGATTAAGTGGATAATTCCTATTTCAAAATATGACTTTTATTCGTGTACGGGTTTTGAAGCACGGAAACAATACATATTTTCAACAATGAGACCGTTTATCAATATAACTTTCACTTTAATTTTTTTATTAAAATCATTGGCTAGGTGTTAATGAAACAAAATATGACTGTACTAAAGAAGATGTTTTAAATCTGGGGATGATAATTATAATTTACTCTATTCTTTGTCCGTAATTCCTTGGAATATTGGGAAGCTGATTTAGTCTCAGAATCTATTTAATATCAAGGCACTATAGGCACCCTTGTAAGGAAGAGTGGGATAGCAAAAGAGCTCAGTTAGATAATACCACCCCTTGTTCTTAATATAAAAGCTAGATAACTAATTTGGGTAGAATAATGAAAGTAGATAAATTAGTTATTTGTAACAAATATGAGTTGATTTTCCTATAGTACTCTCTTTTATCTTGATTACCCTAGATAAAAACCCTTAATTTATGCATTCATTAGGGATAATTTAGGGAAAATATTCTAAAAATTGGAGACAATGTGTAATTAGGATCTTATTTTTACTCCCTCGTGTCCTTAACATAAAAGCTAGATAAAGTTCCTGAATATAAGACATAAATCCAATTTGGATCTCAAGTATTTTTCTCTAAAAAATATCCTTATTAATTGTACATGTTAAGGGTTTCTATCAAAATGGTAATTCCAATGCATATGTTAACAAGAGTATTTGGAAAGTCAACATCCATTTATCACAAATAACTCACTTAACTACTTTTCTTAATATATTTAAATTAGTTATCTAACTCTTATTTTAAGGATAAAAGGTGGCATAAATTTTAAAAGTGAGGAGGCAAGTGCCATTTCACAACCCACCTACCTCTATTTTCCCTTTTCCTTTGTTGTCAATTTTTTTTCCAATAAAAGATGTTCTGAACTATTTTAAGCCAACATTATCTTGTTATTGCAGCTTCATCTGATACAACAGCAAGGCTTTGGTCAATGCCAACTGGTGAAGATATTAGGGTTTACCAAGGTCATCATAAAGCTACCATTTGTTGTGCTCTACATGATGGTGCTGAACCCACTGCATCCTGAATGAAGTAAACATGTTCTAATCCTTTTTTTCCTTTCCACCTCAGATATTACACCTTTTTTGTGAATAACAACCTTTTTGTTCTTTGTAAAGGGTTGGGGGGATGGGAGGTTCCATGGTGTTTACTTACTATTATTGGTCTTTGAACTTTGTAAGCTGTTGATTTGATTTTTGACGTTTTCAATTTTTGTCAAATTGGTCTTTTTTCCTTATGGAATAAGGTAAACATTGTTAGTTTAGTAATGTGCCGTGTTCATTTTAAATTCTCCTGTAATTATTGCTGGGGGCTCACTTCTATTTGCATGTATATAACAAATTGAAATTCAGAACAATTTTTTGTTTTGAAAACAAAGAAATAGTTAAACTTGTATGAGAATGTGTTTTTTGTCATATCTTCTGGGGAAAAAAGTATAAGTTGTTCTGGGAAACAAGAAAGATAGATTTACTTTAATATTCTGTTACTTTTTGTGATACAAAATTAGAGAAGAGGTAAAAATCATTACAATGACAATCGAACTAGTTAAGCATATTATTTTCTCATTTTTTTTGAGTTACAAGGTCGTAGAGCGTAAATATTTATGTGTGTGTTTGGAAATCCGTTGAGAGAAAAGAGTTCACAGCTTCCGAGAAGAAGTTATGGATTTCAAGAAGAATTTACAAATTTCGAGATGGTTTTAATGGATTTCAAAATGGTTTTTACAGATTTCAAGATGGTTTTGTCTTGACTTATGTGTATCGTTTGAGAAACGGTGTTCCCAAACAAGCATCAACCACTTTGTTAGTTTGAGCGATCAAAGAAAAAGAAAAAGCAAAAATGAGTAGAAGCTCTAGAGAGTTAATGGACATAGGGTTATTTAAGTTTATAATTTAATTGTGCAATATTGTTTAACAATGTTATTAGCTAGCAAGCTTTTGTAAATATCTAAAGCATTATTGATATTAGCTAATTATGTGTCGTGATTTCTTTATACTGGAGATTTATTACAGCTTGTAATTTAAATGTGGGAGTGTCATACAGAATTGTAAATAGCTAATTCTATTTAAATATCAAAAGCCTCCGACTTTTTTTTGTGAAGACTAAAAAACTTGAATAAATATACATTACTTAAAAATATTTATTCATTCCTTTTATTATATTATATATAAAATTATAAGTTAAGTAAATTAATTTAAAAAATTGTAATTATAAATACTATTAAGTAATGCATTTAAATTTTTTATTCATTCAAAAAAAGTTAATCAACTTTTATATTAAAAACCGAATATAATATAATGTTTTGAAAAGAGATCAAAATCCATAATTAGTGTCCTATAATCGATTTGAGATTTTTTGAATTCAAAGGATCGATTTTGGCAATTATCATCTAAATTGGATTTAAAAGTGATTTTTTCTCAAATTAACGATAAAATTTAAATAATATGAAAAAGAATAAAATTATCAATATGAATCTCACTGTACTATGAAGGATCGATCTTAAGTTTTCATGCTCAATTCGTGATCAGCGAGATCGATTCCTCTGCTGCGACGCCTCTTCAGGCAGTGAAATTGTTAGCTCAATATTTCTCGAGCCCTGATAATAAGGTTGGGTCTTAAGATCTTGCGTACTTTTCGTGGTAGTCTTGATACTTTTTTTGCCCATTATGTGGTTGTTGGCTTTAGCATTTGAGATCTCATTTTGATATGATTTTGGTTGTTGTCATGTGCAGGAATATGCGATCTCGAGTCTGAAGGAGTGGTTGGTAGATCCCGCTATTGGAAACAACTCTACTTGAGGTTGATTGCCGGGATCGTCTTCATGCACGAACAGGACTACAATGAAGCCCTCAAACACGGGGGCACCCTGGAACTGTATGTTTTACTTTTTCTTCTTTTATATATTCTTTACCACCATTAAATTTATGTTCTTTGCGAAAAATGTGTGCAACCTCTAATCTACTGGCAATTTATGTTTCATTTGCGTTTGATTTTAATGAGCTTTTCAGAGATTGGCATCCTTTCTGCTTTCAAGTCCTGTTTTTTACATGATAGTCGTTTAAATAATGCTGCCATCTTGCTAACTTGAAAAGAGTAATGAATTGGCCTTTCTATCACAACAAGATGGACTTTGCCTAGGCTAAGAATGGATCAATTATTAAATCTTGGATGGAAATTTCTTTTACCTTTTTCTCTGGGTAATCTATTATTAAGAAATCTGTTATCACTCTTAAGTCATCATTTTACCTTTAATTATATTTTAATGCCATATTAGTTAAGGATGCCTCGGGCTTTTTCTTCCCCTCATCGTAGACAAACGTTGTTTTACCCGTTATGGAGCAAATTCCTGGGAGGACCCTTCAACCTTCTGTGAGCCCGGATATTTTTCTCATGACCCTACAAAGCTTTTAAGAACCACTGATCCATTTAATTACTGATTTGGTAGAACCTCTTACCTAGTGGTTTCCTTCTTTTATGAATGATATTCCTCTTACATTATAGGGATCAAATTATAATCCCAAAGGTTAGCACCAGTACATTATTTCCCTTCAATTAACATGTTTTTTCTTTCCAAAATGCTGCAGCCTGTGCTTTTTAACCTATCTATGTGACTAATAGGGATTGGGAATACTCTTATGACGATACAAGTTTAAATCATTTGTTTTCTGATGTCAAAAGTAAGAACTATATTGTGGAATAATGTGGCATGCTTCTTTTGAAAATTCATTTCTTTTGAAAAGCGATGCCTGTGCCGCTGGCCTTCTTGCCATTTCTTGAAATGAAGCTTTATTATTTCAATGGGAAAACTGTAGTGTTTTACTTGTGCTGCATTTTGTTTGACTGCGGAAATTTGATTTTGATAATTTATCCTCGTAATTTCCCAGCATGTCTCAAGTTTCTTATCAAAAAGAAAATGACTTTGCTTTTGCTTCGTGGGAGTTTTTGGCCTGACTGTACTTAATCTGAAATTCCAGGCATGCCCTGAATGTCCAAATATTTATTAAGATGCATAGGTCCAATTATGCTGAGAGGCAACTTAGGATCATGCAACAGATTGATGAGGATCACACACTAACTAACCCAGCTTGCCAACGCTTGGCTAAATTTGGCAGTGGTATGCCTACTTTTGTTATGAGTAACTTGGTTTTTGTACAACGATATATAATATTTGAATGAATTTGGTCTATTTATATATTTACTTTGGGAGATGGAAACTTGGTAGAACTGATACTATTTCTATCTACTTAGGGTGGCTCCAAGATCCAGGAAGCTTATCTTATCTTCCATGATTTATCAGAGAGGTATCAATCAACCAGTTTGCTTTTAAATGGTAAAGCTGTTTGCTGCATGCACATGGGGAACTTTGACGAAGCTGAAACCTTGTTGGTGGAAGCACTAAACAAGGTATGTAGTCAGCCCACTTAATGCGATAAGGCTTTTGTTTTTATTATTGTTATTGTTGTATTCTTAGTATTCATTTCTGTATTTGACAAAACACAGCTTTGATATTGTTGCAGTCTTATTGATTTGAATATCTCATCAATTTTGAATGAGACCTTTTGGTATAAATGAATCTTAAATCTCCCACCTTTCTCTTTGTAGATGTAATTATTAAGCATGTCAGCTATATTGAATCAGTATATGATATGAGTCTTTCATTTTAAATCTTGTATGTACTGAAAAAGTTTTTGCTTATTTGTGCAGGATGCCGGGGATCGTGAAACTCTAGCGAATCTGGTTGTTTGCTGTCTTCATCTAGGCAAACCATCTTCCAAATCTTTCAGGTGAATATTGGAACATTTCTTTCATAACTTCCTATCTCTGAATTGTTACAATTAGCACTGGCAATTGGCCTGGTGTTATTTTTACAACGTTTGCATTGGCATAGATTGGAACATCCAGCGTTAGCCTTCATTAAGATGTACAGGCCAAAAAAAAATTTAAATGCAGGCCAATTTTGAATTTTTCAATAACTTAAAAAAATAGTCAACCATTTCAGCCATTGAATAATAGTTTTTTTTTGTACATAAATTTTAGGAAAGGAGTTGAGCTCACCCACAATCAAACGGCATAACACCTTACTCATGATCCACTGGGGCCTGTCTCTGTGAGCACTAGAGCATGTCAAGCAAGCCCTTTAGTTCTGGCCACACAGGTAGATCAACCCAACTTCACTAAGCTGTGGTGATGCCTTCCCAAGCGCCGCGACTGGAGACACGACAAAGTGGCACTTCCCAAGATCGAACACTCTCTCTTTAGGTGAGAGCACTAGCCCAATCCTTTCATCAGTTGAACCCACGGACGATGTGTCATTGAATAATAGTTTAACGCGGTAGTTTAAGAAACAATTACCTTGTGGCAAGGGCAATATCCATTTGAGCATGCTGACCTTAGGCACTAACAACCTGTTCCAGACTTTCCTTGATTCAAAAAGGCAGACCTCTTATGTATGGGAGTTGGTGATTGGATGAATTGTTGATAATAGTCGGAAAATTGAAGATGAGCTAGAGAAGAAGTTTGATACCGTTGGACATGAAGGTGTTGTTGATCTGAAACATTTGACTAAAATGTGGAGACATTTGGAAGACCTTCCAATTCTAATGATTGAGAGGTTCGATTGTTTGGATATCTTCTGGTTCCAAAGTCTGTTCTGTGGAATATTTTGATTCAAAATCAATCATATCACACAATTCATCCGCGATTGGCGATTGTGAGACACCTTCATCCTTTTGAAACAAATCAAAATATTATGACATTGAATGTTGTTCCTTCTGGCAGCTATAGTTGTCATTTCATAATCCATTTGTTAGAACAATTCTGGCAGCTATAGTTTTGGCCACATAAATCTCCAGCAGCAAAACATTCACGGTACTATCATCATCATATATTGATACATACTTGTGCTTCACACATTTGCTATTCTTATAGTTGCGTTGCTTATATTGATGCCTCACAGTATGTTGATGACAAAAGCAAACATGTGTCTTATCTTTAGAATAGAAAATATTAATATAATAATGTTTTCTTTTCCTTCATGCATTTTTGTCGTGTTGATAATCTGGTGAGGACTATCATGCTTTATGTCTTTTGCCATTAGAGAAGTCAGTAGTTGTATCAAAATCAAACAAGTGGCTCTTAACAATTTGAACAAGCGTTGAAGAACCAGTGTTCAACTTACTTTATATCAAATTATATTAAATTATAATCAAAATGAACTATAAAGGAGATATTTTATTAAGGATATGTAGTATATAAGTATATATACCTTGAAATCATAAATTATCATAGCCTTATTTTTTTTTTTCAAAAGTGAATTAACAAATGAAAATGCTTGCACCAACAAGTTAATGTGCTGGCATTAAAAAGTGAGATGTAAAAAATGGCGACTCCCTATCTACTATACATTATTATATTATATTAACTTAGGAAAATCTAAAATGTGTCATTACGTTCATGTGAAATTATAAATCCATTGACTAAAAATTAAAATAAATGGCATAAAATATAAAAATATAACAGATTTTTCAAAAATCTTTATATTGCATTATTAGCCGCCGGAAAATGACAAGCGTAAAAAATAACTTGTCAAGATGTACTCCCATGCGAGATTGGAAGGAAGGCACAGGGGTCTCCTCCGGAGGTACGAAGGACCATTCCCAATTCTTAAGAAAGTAGGGACCCAAGCCTACAAAGTTGAATTGCCAACCAGTATTAAGTACCATCCTGTTTTCCATGTAAGTCTACTCAAGCCTTACCATGGAGAGATGGAGAAATTGGGAGAATGCTTATGAATTGCTTGAATGCTGGGTGATTACAACTCTTCCCCTTAGGGGTATTTATACTACTCCACCTCCTCAATGGACGGTGGAGATCGATTCAATCCTACGGTCTATATCAACCTTCCAGAATCCTCTCTTAAAATATTAATATACATTCACACATGTGAGTGAAGCGAGTATCTCGATCGCTGACTATCGAACGAGGCAACCCCCAATACTTGACCACTTGCCTGAAGAATAACTGGGCTGTTTGCTCAGCTGAACATTCCTTGGGAGCGGGAATAAAGGTGGCATACTTGGAGTATCGATCCACCACCACAATGATCAAGTCTCTTTGTATAAGAATATTACATTACAATACAACATAAACCATCTTAGCATGTATTAACAACTAAATTAATAAGTGAGAGAAGTTTGATAATTTCACACGTAGATCCTCTTTCTCAAGGTCTCTTTGGACTTGACATTAATTTAAAGATTTAAAGCAACCTTACAGTAATAATTTGTTTTACTTAGATTTGAGTGTAACTTTTCCTAAGTTGAATTCAATTTATAGGACTTGAGTGTAAGCTTTCCATCCTTCCATATATTCACAAGGCATTCATCACGTAGTCTAAAATTAAATCATTGAAGTGAAAAAGCATTTTATACAACTCAACGTAATCTAGTAGTACATCACCGCTCTTAAATGAAATGAAATCTCTAATGCCTTTTCAAGACACAAAATAAGGTTGTGTATGTATCAGATCAGATTGGGTTGCCATCCAACCCAAGGTCTAGTTTTATTATAGACCTTGAGTTGTCTTGTACAATATAAGGTTTAGTTCAGTCTAACACCAGTCCAAAGTTGAGCTGGATTGAATCAGATCCAACGAACTTCTTAGACCGATAGGGACCTTATTGTATTTTTTTTTGTTTTCCTCTCTAAGAGGTAAAATTTAACAGAATAATACTTAATTAACATAGAAAAACTTAAAAATCATGTAAAATACACTTCATTAATCAGTAATTTCTAGCATTTAATAATAATTATTAACATAAAAACTAAAAAAATTAAAATAAAAAATAACTCTTTATCATGTATAGCGCGCAAATGTAGCTGCATCAATGATGGGATGGATATTTGCATTTAAGATTATTAGCAAGAAATATATTCTCATGGAAGTCGGCCATTGTTGGTTGTGCACAGCATGGGTGTGGCATGTAGGTTTTAATAGTCTTCAAGCAAATGCTACATGGAAGAGTTGATCCAGATGAAATCACACTAACTGGTTTACTTTCAGCATGTAATCATTCAGGGATGTTGCAAAAAGCAAGATGCTTCTTCAAATATTTTGACCAGAAAAGATTAACTGAACTAACAATTGAGCACTATGCATGCATGGTGGATGTACTTGGCCGGTGTGGGGAGTTGGATGAAGCCGAATCACTAACGAGAAGCCTACCTATTAAAACTAATTCCATGGTATGGTTGGTTTTACTGCGTGCATGCATGATGCATTCTAATTTGGATGTAGCTGATGAGAGAGCTGCAAAAGAAATTTTTAAGCTGGAACCTAATTAGAATCGCTAGTACATGCATATTGTATTTTTCACCTAAAAAGATTAGTATTTTATAGCTCTGCTCTGCAATATATAGGTTTGAGGTTTAACTACCAAATAAAAGGAAAAAAACTGGAATAGAGTGGCACACTCAATTCCAGCTCATAAAATCGAAGGGATAACGAATTGGAAATAACTGAGACACCTTTATCTCAGGTGTTTGCAGTCATTTTCTCTCGACTGAAATTTTCAGTTGAGAATGCGAGAGAAATTACATAATAGAATCCACACCCTGTCCATGCTCACGCACACCCATTTATCCCCTTAGCTTCCAAGTGGCTCTCTTATCACGCCTCATACGACGCAACTTTCTTCCAGGACCATCCTCGGTTTGGGCCTCGCACTCCTTAGCCCCATCACTTGCCTGGGCCGTAACATTACCACCCTGTAAGAGAGCAACCTTGTCCTCAAGGTCGAAAGAAGGGTAGCAGTTCCTGCTCTTGTCTTGAAACTCCTGCCATAACCTCATTGCCTCCTGAACCTTCCTTGCCTACATATCCCATCCAGTACAGTCCTATATGTAATAAAATCAGTTGACTTTTGACTTTCAGTCATCTCCCACAGATATTTTACTGCCTCTTTAATCTTCCCACCAAGAGTCAAAGCATTGACAAGTGAATTATAAGATTTACTACTTGGGTTTAAGCCTTCAAGCTTCATTTCATTGCATATCTCTTTAGCATTCTTCGTTCTTCCTTGTGCACATAAGCCATGTATCAAAGAATCATAAGTAAATGAGTTAGGCTTGCAAGCATATACCACACCCATATGATGGTATATCCTCAGCGCATGATTAACATACCTTTAATCAGGGAATTTAAAGGAAATATTTCAGGCTGTATCCATTGTTGACCGTTTGCGTGAATAGACATCTAATAATGTCCATATATGCATGATTTATATAGGCGTTTCTTCCTCTGCTCAGAAGTGCCCCAAAAAGGATATTATAGGTTTCGAAAGAAGAGGATATACCCGGATCAAATGTCAATCCATGTATAATGCCCTCATGGTGGGCCTGAGGGGCTTGCACCTCAGGATCAACACGACTCAGCATCCTAAGCACAAAGCAAGTTGTCTTGCCAGATCCATTATGTGCCTGAGCTATCAAATCCTTGTGAGGAAGGTTCAAAATCATCGGCACTCTAATAGCTCGAATTTTGCTAGGCTTCTGGAATTTCATCTCAACATACAATCCATTTAGCAACTCTGGGAATAGATTTAAATCTTCAAATGTACTTGCCAACAGTATACAAAGTATCACCCAATGTAACCGCTTGGATACTGGAATCATCAGGTTTGTCCAAAACCTTAGGACTCTTCTTTTTCTTATCGATTTCCAATTCGCCAACGTTAAGTGACGACACTGTTGACATACTCACAGTGGAGTCACTCGATTCTTCTAGAACTTCTTCCGCCTCATCAGCCCAACTTTTGTGATCAGGAGCTGGTGCCGGAACCAACAGCGAAAAACGATTGGAGGAATCACCAGACACCGATTCCTCCATTTCATAATATGCGCTTTTGAGAGCAGTGATGGAAAGGGTTTTGGTGCTCGTTGACATTAAGATGTTAATAAGTGCTCGAGCGAGTGCCTCAATAGCTGCTGCAATCCTATCTAGTCTCATGATGGTGTTGTTTTCAATTTTCCCCAACTTCTCATCAACGGTGTCTTTTATTTTCACCAGCTTGTTGTCGGTGTTGGTGCATTTTTGTTTCATCTATTCGCTCAGCCACTTGAAATCAGATTGTAGGTCCTTGAATCTAGTAGAGTCCGCCATAGTCGCTCCCTAGCGCCTCTCAACGAAAGCACCAAATGTTACGAACGTAAATGGATAATGGCAAATTCCACAGATCTAGGAATATATTCAATGATGCAATAGTGAATAATGCTATTATATATTCCAGCATTACAAGAGCACAACTAAATAACAGAAATGTCAGATAGCTAATGGAAGAAGGAGAAAAGCAGAAGTTGAGAATATCTCAATTTCAACTTTGATGAAAATTAAATCTCTATATAACTAACTAATCGTCACTCGCACATAATAATATTATCATAACGTAAATATTAAAAAGAAATTACAGAATAAACACTTACACACACATAAACTAAAGCTAGAGGATCAATGTATGAATAAACACATAAATGAATATTAATAACAGGAGAAATGAACATTTGAATTGAATTGATTCCATCAAGTTTACAGAGGATTTGAAATTTCAATTTCTAATAAAGTAGTCGGATGCTACAATTTGATCATTTTTTTAAAAATCTAATTTATTTAAAATAATTAAATTTCATTGTAAGTTATTTGCTTAAAAATATAAATGAAATAAAGACTAATTTAAAGTATTTTATATATGTGTGTATTCTAACAAAGACAAAACCCATTTGTTGGTACATATACTTTTCTTCAAATATCAATTTGGTACCTGTGTAATTTTTCTCATAATTAAATGCCTTAATTATACTTTATTAATAGTTAGTTCTTGTGCATGGGTTAACTATACTGATGGAACAAGTTACAAGAGTTAATTATAGTAGAAAAAAGCTAAATTGATTTAAGAAAAAAAAATACACAAATACCAAATTAAAAATTGAAGAAAAATATAGATACCAATAAATGAATTTTCCTCAAACAAATAATCTTTTTAGTTTCAAGACAGTCTTGAAAACACGATATCTTGTGTAAACAGCTTCTTATGCACAAATAGATACATACAAACACACACACACACAGGTTATATAAAAGCATGAAAAAATAATATCAACATCTCAAGACCATTTGAATGGCTGTTGGTTGAGGGATATTATTTGATGGAATAGATGAATAATATCAACCTAGGTTTCAAACCTGGTTGCCAAATAAGCCCTATATCAACAAAGTATTTCAAAGAGTTTCTTTTTATCTTACCAAGAATCCAAAAGTTCGTAGTGAAATAATCAAGGCCTATTTATAATGTTGAAAGGTTTATAAATATTTATGAATGTTTGCATAATATTATTGTCTTATGTTTTTTTTTATACAAGTCGGAAATAAAAAAACAAACAAAAACAAAAAAAGGAACTAAGTGATACCCGCTGCCTTCAGAAAAGTAACCGTAGAGGGTCCATTAAGAATGTGGTGTCCAAGAGCACTACCAAGTACATTCTTTGCCATACGATCAGCAGCTTCGTTTGCATCTCTCTCGATAATTTTCAAAGTGACATCCTAGTCCCGCTTGAGCATCATTTTTTCCTTGCTAATCAAGCCGTATTCCTCATGAAGATCCGATACCTTATGAAGGTTAGAGTGAGCTTCTTTACCCCATTATCTCATACTCTTTTAAGCACCATTAAGTATTCCCATAATTCTGTAGTAAGCCAATCTTCATGGTTCAGATGCATCATAAAGCCTTCAAAGATAATTCCCCCATTTATAAGGATGCCGCCACAAGCTGCGGTATCAAAAGCATAGGAGTACGCACCATCCACCATAACTCGTATACCATTTGAAGTATTCTTAGAAGTAAGCCGTCTATCAACTTCAAGTCTAGCGTTTAGATTCACTCCACTCATTTTAGTTCTCGAGCGAAGAATACAGTGGTGGATGGCTTTAGCTTTCGCAAATATTTGCCTGTAACTAGCCTTATTTCCTCATGCGTGTGCTCATTCCTTACTCGCTAAATAAGCCAGTAGATTATAATGAAGATATGCTTCCAGTCTCCCTTCTCTCTCATAATCTTCCTTATCATGTTTAGTTTAAACCATGCATAAATGTCAGAACCAAAGAAAGATGAGTGATATGAAGGATACACTATAATCTCCCAAAACATCCTTCTCTTATGGCAGTACCGCAACACATGAAGGTCATCTTCCATAATGTTGCTGCACACATCACAAGAACCATTTGGATGAAGACCCCTTCTCCATTTCCTGTAGTTAGTTAGAAGACGTCCTTGAAGGGTTACCCAAGTGAAAGTCTAGCTTATTTGAGGGATTTTAAGTTTCCAAATAATCGGCCACAATGTTTGCCCTTCCTCCCTTCTATCATTCAGACTCCTATAAGCTGAGCTAAATGTGAAGTCACCACTTTTCCCCCACTTCAATCGAACATCATCATCCTCATTTCTATTTCTAACGTGTTTCATCCCTTCTTGGACGCTCTTCTAAGAGTTCCGATTCCTCTCCATGCACATGAACCAGGTTTCTTAGGATCAATAGTAGGCAGAAGGTCATCTCCACAATTATACATGCTTCGTATCACTCTCACCCAAAGGGCATCCTTTATCTTCACAACGCCCATCCCAACTTATCATAAAAGCCTTATTCTGTTATTTTAAGTGCCGCATACTAAGGCCCCCTACCCTTTTCTCTTGACACACCTTATCCCAAGCCACTAAGTGCATCTTCCTCTGGTCATTAGCCTCTCCCCATAAGAATCTCTGTGAGATTTTCTCCAAATTCTCGCATGTGCTCATAGGTAAATCTGCAGTCTGCATTGAGTAACTACGAATGGCGGATACAACCGATTTGATGAGCCTAGAACACCCTGCAAATAATAGCTTGTTTATTTTCCAATTGCTTACTCAACTTTTCAACTCATGCACTATGAATTGATGTCTCTTTCGTCACCCGATCATGATGAAGCGGAACACCAAGATATTTACCTAGATTCCAGTTTAAGTAAATCCAAGTTCAGTACTTATCTGTATGGCTCTATTATGGTTAACATTTCTGGAGAAAAACACCTTCGTTTTCACATAACTAACCTTCTGGCCCAAGGCTTCACAAAATCTCTTAAGGCAGTTCTTAATAATTTCCACCTGATCAAGACTTGCTTCTGAAAAAATTATAAGATCATCAGCAAAAAATAAATGTGAAATAGGCGGTCCTTTCTTACACAGTTTGATGGGCTTCCAGCATCCCTTCTCTATTTCAACTTGGATTAAATGAGCCAATTTCTCAATGCAGATCACAAACAAATAGGTGGAGATAGGGTCCCCTTATCTGATACCACGCGTCGGGTAAAATTCCTCTGCCTCACTACCTTACCACAAGATGCGCAATTTAGGGGAGGAAATACAAAATTTAATGAAATTTATAAGCCATTAGGGAAATATTAACTCTTTAATGCATTACTCTACAAACTCCCAGCGATTCCTGTCATAAGCTTTTTCTAAGTCAATTTTAATGGCCATGAACATTTCTTCCCCTTCATACGTTGCATGGAATGAATAACCTCTTGAGCTATAATGACATTATTAGAACTTACTCTACCATGAACAAAATTACATTGGTTTGGAGAAATAACGTCTGGAAACACTTGATTGATGCGATTAGCGAGCACTTTCGTGACTACTTTGTAGATAACATTGCAAAAACTAATAGGCCGGAAATCCCGAATATTGTTTGGGTTGTCCTTTTTTGTATTAGGACAATGAAAGTATCATTTAATTTCTTGATATTAATTGGGTTTCAATCATGTTCCTGACACAATTAACAACGGAGGGGCCAATTGTCTCCCGCTGACTTTAAAAAAATAAAGCGTTTAAACCATCTGGTCCTGGAGATTTTAGTGCCCACATATCAAAAATGGAATTTTTTATTTCCTCCCCTTAATACTTACAACTAAAGCATCCAACTGCAAAGGCACAATTTAGCAATATCACAATTTAGCAAGCATGAGGTCTCATGATCATCTTGAAAACGATTAGAAAAGAAATTAGTGGCGAATTTCTTTATGCCATTGACATTATCAATCCAAGCCCCATAATCATCTTGGATTGCTTCAATCTTGTTCCGACGACGTCGCCCATTCGCATGAGCATGAAAGAATTTAGAGTTTTTATCTCCCAATGAATATTAGTTGATTTTCGCTTTTTGAGCCCACATCAAGTCTTCCTAGATCAAGACATCCTCAGGTTCCTCCCATAACTTCTTATGTAAAAGATCAAGAGAAGAAGATGTGCCGTCACGAAACATAGCCTTAGATAAGACATCTAGTCATCCCATCAGATGTCTCTTTTTACGACCCAAGAAACCATATTCCTTATGGCTCCATATTTTAGCACGTTCTGTGAAAAGGGTCACATTGACAATCCAATTTTCATTTTCATCCCAACCATCCTTGACCAGGCACTCAAAATCTTCATGTAGAACCCAAGAGGCATTCACCCGAAATGGCCTCGATATTTTTGGTTGACTAGGAGAAGCTATGAGCATTCTAAGGAAAATGGGTATGTGATCAAATTTATACCATGGAAGTGACCTCACTATTACATCATTAAACTTGTCTATAAAGGCCAAATTAGCGAGAACCCTATCAATTCTACTTTGACATCCCTTACGTTTCCAAGTGAATTTTGGTCCCACACATCCCAAGTCAGTTAGTGCAAGTCCATCGACCCAACAACCGAAATCTCTATCCACAAAACTGGAGGTCCTTGATGTAGTTCTCCTTTCATGTTGATAGAGTGTGCAATTAAAATCACCACCAATCATCCAAGGGCCCACAATATGCTTCCAATCTGAGATAACTAATCCCACAAGATTCTTCTACTACTTGTAATGTGACTAGCATATACAGAGGTAATGAGAAACTCATCATTCCTATTTCTTGCCAAAGCGTGAATAAATTATTCTGTCGTGTCTAAAACTTCAATAGTCCAGTTTCAATCATGCCAGAGAACCCAAACACCACCCTGAAAGTCGAGAGCGTCCACAATCTTAAAATGAGAAAAACCCAATCTGCTAGCAATCCGTTCTGCCTTCACCCCTTTACACTTAGACTCAAAAATAGCAAGTAAATCAATATTATACTTAGATGTAACCTCATGAATAAGGCCCACAAAAGATTTATTTCATATACCTCTCACATTTCAGAAGAAACAATTCATGGGACAACACTGTTTATAAAAATATGGGTTGTAAGGCCCTCATTTTCATCTAGCATCATCCTCTCATGTGTTCCTGAAAGACTTGGCATGCTACCATCCTCATCTCTCAACTCATTTTGGGCTTATGCTCCTTCAAGGTTCATCGCTTCCTTTTTAGTCTCCACTAATCTCAGGTCCTCGGCTAAGTCACTTGCGATTGATAGGTATGATTCCCTCATGTCCATTAAAGCATTAAATGGATTGGCTGAGGATAGAAAAGATTGCTTAATGGGCTTGGAGACACTCGGTCCCACATCGCTTCTCCTTATCCTTGTGGCCCTATGCTCTTTGTCACCCATGGTCACACGTTCCTTCCTTCTCCTTACATGGTCAATAGGGACCCACTTACTCTTATTTGTAACATCTTTCCCAAAATTTCAGGACTCTAAATTTGGCCCACTCGAGAATCTCGCTCCTAGCATGTCGTTACTTAATCTTTGAGAACCAAAACCTCTTTGCTCCTACCAACTCTAAATCTGGCTGTGGTGGTAGGCTTATTCTTCGGAAGCTTTTGCTGATTACTCGTTCTGGTCTCCAATGAATCAGGGATGCTATTTCTTCATCGTGATGGTCGAACAACCAAGTTCCATGCACCAACTTATTCGGTACCTATGTATTGCCACCGACAGAGGCTATCGTTGTGCCCTCCCGTGAACGACCCGCTTTTACGATGTTTTCGCTTCGCCAGCGTCCATATGCTCACTCTCCTTTTGTACTTTCCCTTCAGCCTCACCAGGGCTTGACGTGTTCTCCTCCCGAGAGTCAGAGTGAAGCTCTAGGCAACGATCTTGATGGTGTCCGTAAAGTCCGCAATGGAAACAAATAAGGTGAAGGCCCTCATACTCCACAAACCTCCATTTCCCAAAAATGGTAACTGCTGAAATCAAATGCTTTTTTAGATCTAGTTCAACACAAATACGAGCAAACCTCCCTTATTACCTTAGATAAGTCATCGAGTCCACCTTTAAAGTTTTCCCAATCAAGCCTTCAATTTTCCATAGGCTTTTAGAGTTGAAAAATCCTAAAGGGAGAACCGGAATTTGAATCCACGTAGCAATTTCTCTTTGACTCTCTGCAGTCCAAGGATCAAAATTCGGGCGCCACCGTTGAACAATCAGATAATGATTAGCCACCATCCAGGGACCTTCCAAATATACATAATTCATATCCTCCTCGTTAGCGAACAACACCACAAAGTACCCATTATTCAGATCCGTGATTTCAAAAGCTTTCCTTGTTTTCCAAAGTATGTGCAAAGCTGCTTTTATGCCCCAAATTGGAATTGTCTTCCCTAATAACTTAATAATCAATGACTTGTGTCATGGTAAGCACCATCTTTCATATTTTTCACTGGTTATAGGGGAGAGCAAAAAACCCGTGGCCCGCATAACCCGCCCAGAACCCACGAAAATTACCCGGATTGGGCCTGCCCGTTGCTGGCAGGCTAAAACCCGCCCATATCAATAATAAACGGGTGGGCCACGGGCATGCCAACGGTCTACCCGTACCAGCACGTATATTTTTTTAAAAAAATTCTTTTCCTAGCCCCAAACAAATGCCCCAAAATTTGGGGCCCAAAATGCCACTGCCCCACATGCTTGAGGCTTCCATTTCAAACCAATAAACTATACCTCATCTAGTCATATGCTTGCCCATGCCCTAGATTTGACGTGACGACACCACCAAGCTGAGAGCTCTGTCTCATTCAGTTTCAGCGTTTCTCTCCTCCCAACACTCCGATCTCCTCATTTTTTGGTATTTCCTCATATCTCTATGATCGTTCATACGTTGCTTAAGAGGAGATTTTGTATCGCTTCGTCAAAGGAAGAGATTGAAGAGGACATATTCGTGATAACTAGGTCGAGGCCCGCTCGAAGACCTAAGAAAAGAGACAATAATGTGCAGAAACAACAACTTGTTTTTTTTTCCATCATTTTTCTTGTTCATATGGATTATCTGCTTGCGTGAATTTTGATAATGCTATGTCTCTAACAAATAACCTTTCTTGTTGAATTTTAGGGTGTTTTCCCTGGCTTATGGTTGGTGGGACTCTTTGCGGAAAGCTACAAGGGGTTAACTACTGTAGCAAAGGTTCTCTTTCGGCTCTCTTCTCTGATATTTAATGATTGATCATAGTTGTTACATAATTGATGTTATAAATATGGTGCGGTCTGCCGATTACTTTATGCTCTCGTGTTTTTAAGATGGGGATTAGGGATTAGGTATCTGGTTCTTGGGATATATATTTAACGAGAAAGCTGATAATTTGATGCTGCGTTGTGCAGAGGTAGAGAGTTTGTCTATTCGTATCTTCCAGCTTGCCATCTTTATTCTTGTGGCTGGCATTCTCTACATATATGGCTCCATTTGGATAGCCCGTTGGAAAAACGGACACAGATTTCAAGGTAGTTTATGTGAGAGAAAAAGTGTCTCGGTAAACGTATCCGTTGTGCCAACGGGCTTACCAAACAGAGCTTATATCAACTATGATTATGATAGGCAAAGGCAAGAATTTCGTCAGACGAATAGAAAATGCATAGTGTGGGGAAAACCTCTGTCAAAGGTGTGAAGTCATGGCATTTACATTATCGTCATCTGGGGTGTATTTTTCTTTTAACCATGTATTATATGTTCTAAAATAAATATTTTCTGTTGTACTTGGATGTGATGTGATTATGCCTTTGCAGATAGAGGCCTCTTATACAACTACCACTGGAAAAACAAAAACCAGCCTACTTTTAACATCTGGGTGGTAAGTTTTTGCTCAACATATTGTAAAATGGAAATAGTGATCATGAAATGTTGCTCAAAATACCTGCCTCCTAGGCAGGAGGAGTTTAAGGCACCGTTTGTTTATGAGACAATTGGTTTTATGCATATCATAGTTATAATTATTATGATTCTTTTATATTTGTTGTTGATAAGAAATGCATGCCATATGGGCTTCAAACCTACCAATTTGATTATGGGATTTTACTTGAAGTGCTTGAAAAAATTAATTTGATAAACGTTTTTATTCAGTAATGTAACAAGCATACATTTTATTGTTTGTTGGGAATTGTAACAGAATGGAAGCTACTTTTCCTTTATTTTAAACTGAATGGAGGGCATGATCCATTTATCATTTTTCAGTTATGTTTCATTTTTTTCCAGATTACTTGTGTGTTTGGGCTATATATTTGGTCTGCGGCAGCTGATCCTGCAGATCCAGGGGTCTTCAAGTCAAAAAAGTATCTAAAAATTTAAGACAGTAAAAATCTTGCTGTACAGAAAGATTCTAAAGTTGGTGGGCAATCAACTTCATCCATCAATGATGCATATGCTTCAACTGTTGAAGCAAAATCTGTTGATAAGGAAGCATTGGGCACAGAAGCAAGTTTGAAAGATACAGCTATATCAATAGTGCAGAATGAGCGATCACCTCGATCATCCTGTTTAATGTTGGTGTGCTCTCCTTGTGCTTTTATTTGTGGGTGCTCTAGTTCAAGTGAGGAGTCCTCTGACCAGCAAAAAAGTGAAGATGGCATGTTTTATTGCAGTCTGTGTGAAGTTGAGGTCCATGAAAGCAATTTAACTTGAGATTTTTTTCATCCAAGAAAAGTTTTGGAATTCACTTTATAAAATACAATGTGGTTTACTTTTACAGCTAGATCTGTTATTCATGCCCTTTGATATAATGCTTCACTATATTATTTCTATCATGATTAGCCTGGAATGCGTGTACAGAAGTTTACATTATTGAAAGCTTCATCCTACCAATTTTATATGGGCTGTCCATTACCCCCAAAAACCCGCCCGCATATGTGTAGCCCGTTTAACAATGGTTAAACGGGTTGAGGCATGGGTATGGGCTAGCTCGTACCCGTGTAACTTTAAATGGGCGGGCTACGGGTTGAGGCACGGGCTAGCCCGCCCACCCGTTGCTCATCCCTAACGGGTCACTATTAGCGTAGGGCAAAGATCATCATCCTCTCCTTTCTCGTTATTCTTCCCCGACTTCTGATCGCCTTCCATTCCATCTCCAAAGAAAGCACTTAAGCTTTCAATATGCTAGTGTCATGCTTTTTCAAAAACACTGCTCCCTTTCGAGTCTTTCGAATAGGAAAACTGGCCACACTTCAACAGCTTGTCCCTATATGTTTCTTCATCATTAGCCTGTTGAGTCTCATCTGATCTCATTCCCCCTTCCTCCAATGTCTACCATACCTTTTTCTTACTCCGCTCTCTCCCGTCTCCGCCCTCTGAACCCCCTTCACCGTCACCTGTTCTCTCTTCTTCCATCGCCATCCTCAACCTAGGGTTAGCCGTCTTATTGTCTTGTGTTTTTACATGACAGTGAATGTGTGAAGAGTAGTAGTGTTAATAGAAAATTTTCATACTAAAATAAAAATTGTAAATATCATTAAATTATTATATTTATTTTTAAATAAATAAATTGCGTATAGATTATTGTTGTCCAAAATTTCTTTTAGAATTAAAATTGTTTGAATCATTAATGCTCCGTTTGGTACGTTGGAAGTGGGAGCTGAGAAGTGGAAGTGGAAGCCAAATCCTACACTTCTATGGTTTGGTACGCTGGAACTGGGTTCCCGGTGGAACCCAGTTCCATCCAAAAGGTTGGAACTCGGTTCCAACCTCCCAGCGATGGAACCGAGTTCTAACCCACTTCTACCATCTTTGCCCTCAGCAGACTTGCAGTGAGCAGAGATGGCGACAACTTCAATGGGCGACGGCTGTGGCGACGTGCTTTAAGGGAGGTGGCAACGGCTTCAACCCCATTTCCGGCGAACTCACCGGCGATGACTTCCAACCCCATTTCCTACCCCATTTATGGCGACGGCTTCCGTGCAAGAGAAATACAAATTTATAAACTTGAAAAGAAGCAACTCTAGAAATAGTAAGATGGAAGTAGTTGTTGAAAAGAGTAATAATAAGAATGGAAGAATGGAGAAAAAGGGGCTGTATGAAATGAAATCAATTACCTGGGAAAGTGTGGTTTGAGGTGTGAGCCCATATGGAGTCAAAAACACCAGAAGGAGGTAGTCTTTCGTTTTGGAGTAAGAGTGTTGTCATGTTGGATGACCCAAAGAGTTTCCCACCCGCCGCCATAGATAGAGCTTGAAGAAAAAACTAAAGGCAATTTCAGATATTCTTAAGTTAAGGGATCATATTGAGGAGGAGAATGATGATAAAGTTGAAATGGAAAGATAAAAAAAAAGTGGGGTTTGGGGTCTACAATTTAAGGCCGAAGAACCAGGTGGTGATGAATAGTAATGTAAGAATTCAGAGACTGAGGGAAGTTCATAATCAAGAGAAGAATGAAGGATGCACAAACGGAGAACTCACCGGTGAAAACAGAGTCTTGTTCACCGCCTTCTTCTTCTCCGACAGCTTTCGATCTCCGACATCGAATTCTGCAGCGCCGGTGAACAGAGAACGAAGCCAAGCTCTTCGATCTACTAAGCTCTTCCATCTCTGGCTCTCGATCTATAGCTCTCTCGCCTCTCGATCTCCACATCTGCTAAGCTTCTTCATGGCTGAGTGTTGCGTGAAGGAGAATAGAGATCAGGGGGAGAGGCAGGCGAGAGCTGATCGATGGTTCTAGAGGGGCCAGGGCTTTTTTTTGTTAGGGGCATTTTAGTAGTTTTACATATTTTAACTATAAATTATATCTCACTACTTTCATCCTACCAAACAAGTTTTAAAACCCATTTTCACTTCCAGTTCCACTTCCACTTCCAACAAAATCATTTCCACGTACCAAACGGGGCATGACAGCTTTTTGGGTGGAAGCCATTTTGAGGGTATGAGATGGATATGGAAATGGAATTGTGTCAAATTCCATCCAACCAAACATGTCATTCTCATGGAATTAGACTCCAATTCCATTTCCATGCCTACAATTCCATCCTACCATACGGGCCCTAAGATCAATTGTATTTTCTGATACACAGGAAATAAATTGTTTTAACGAATTTTTCCATTAAAAATAGAGATAAAATATATTATTTAGATATAATCCAATATATTTTTACTATGCTTACAAGACTACAATGAATCTTGCTCTCCCTGCGCCATTCTAACTCTCCAAGATTCACAGACCTTTGTGCTCCGCTTTGGACCCTTCTCTTGAAAGTCTTTGATTTTTTTCAAGTAATCATTTTGTGTAAATTTGCATAAACTTCAGTAGAACTTTTTAGAGAAATTAAAAAAAAGTTACATAAAATAATATATTTATCAATTTTTTAAATTAAGTTGTCTAACTCATAAACTGATATATATAAATAATCTAATTATATATATAAGTATTCATAATATATATTAATTTTAAATAGGTTGTTTATCTTATTGAATCTCTCCTAAAAAAAGTATCGCTTACATTATAATAAACGTGGGATGCAATACTTTTTATGATCAATTGAGAAAAGTTCTTCAAAACTATATGAAAAGTGGAGGATGTGAACAAAGTTATAGAGAGACGTAACATTGAAATGCATCATACCTGTTTGAAAAAATGGTTGAGAAGTGTTTTTATTGTTTATGAGGTAAATATATGAATAAGATTATCTCGATTTATGAAAAAATACTGTTGAACGTGTGTTTAAGAGTCTACATGCACTCGCAAATAGGCAGATTTTATGTTCACTTTTCCAGTTGCTTATTCCCCTCGTATTAAGAAATATTTGTCAAATGACAAACGTTATTCCTGGATCCATCAGTTACCTCTATGAACTTAATTTTATCTCATATAGGAAAAAAAACAAAAAAACATGAGAACGAAATAAAGGCTAATTTAAAGTGTTTATTTATACACTAGCCAATTAGAATATGCCAAGTAACGTTATTTTAACCCACGTTCAAAACATTTTAATCCTACATGAAAATTTGTACTATAAAACCTTAGCTTGCTTTTGGCTTCCCCCCTCAAATTACTTTCTGCCCTCAATTAATCCTTCTTTCCCCCTGTTAGTATTAGTGACTTAGGGAAGAGTTAGCCTTAATTTTTTTTAAAAAAAATGAATTGAAAACAGACGGAAGCGTAAGGCTTCGCTTGAATGGGATGAAAAGTTGAGAGGAAAGAAAATGGAGAGGAGAGAAAAGTGGAGAGAAAATTTTATCACCTATCCTATTTGGATGGGTAAAAGAAAACAGAGAGGAAAGAAAATGGATAAATGGTTGAATGACTAAAATATCCTTAAATAAAAATCTTTTAATAAATAGTAACAAGTAAAATTTTTTAAAATATATAAAGCATAATATCATATTAAATATGATAATGAAAAAAATTATAGCCTTCAAGAGTCTTTCACCTTGAAAAAAAAAAATCTGACGGGTTTAAACGGGCAAGCTCTTTTAAACTCTTAGCCTTGCAGGGTTGGCCCTTTCATCTAGGAGCTAAAAATCGTAAGCACAACCCTCCAATTAAATGTGTTTAATAGGGTCGACTCAATGGGCCACCTATTTTTCCAGCTCTATCTATAATGGGCAAGTAGGCCAGAAAATTAATTGTGAAAAAGAAGAAAGAGAAAACAATAAAAATACAGAAAAATACTTAAATCAAGTTCCTTATACACATTAGTCAAGTTCTCAAATCATATCTTAGAATGTATCTTATTTTAAAAATCTTTTTGTTTAAATATAAACCCAAATGAAAAATACACAAGGCAATATGTGATTGGAAAACTTGACATAATGGATATAAGGAATTTGATGTAATTATGATCCAAGAAAATACTATTACAAACAATATTATATTAAAATTAATTAAAAATATACTATTATAGTTATAAGGTATTATTATAATTAAAAAGATTAATAATATACAATTAATTAATAATAAAAGATGTATTGGTATGAAAAATGATGTCATTGTAAGTGAAAATATTATTATAAAATTAATTTAAAAAATATATAATTTCAAACTAAAAAAGTCATTACATTATCAGAATACATTATTATTAATATTATTTTCATGCGAGTGCATGGAAAATAAAGAAGGCAATGTTACTCTAAATTTCATGAGTGGAATGATATATGAGTCGGTGAAATAGTTAATTTTACATATTAACATAACATGCTGAAACAGCTGTTTGATGCAAGACATTTGGAGGGAATTTAAAATTTTTGTGTTAAATTTAAAAATTGAAGAATTCAGGTTATAATTTTTTAGCAAAGATAAAGTGTAAGAAAAAAAGGTAACAAAAATCAATTAAAATTCTTTTACCATTCTTCTCTATTTTTTTTTAAAAAAATCCAACTTGCAAAAATTTCCCTACGCTCACTCTCTCCCTTTGCATGGTATCAAACACAAATGGTAAAAGGAAATAATGTAACATTTTCTTTATGAAACTAATTTGTCAAATTTCCTTAATATATCCATATTGGTTGAATATCTTTTATTAGTGGTATTCAGAATAAGAGGAGTATCAAGAAACAATGTGAGTGACATGTGAGGAGAAGATTGTGTTTCGATCATTCAAGTTGAGTTATTTTGGTGGGTCCATAAATAATAGCACTAGAGTCAAGTGTATTGCACTCTTAATGATTAAGATCATTAGTACTTTGTCAAGGAAGTACAGATAAATCTGAGGAATCAATTACTAATCAATAAATTAACAGAAACAGTTTATTGATTAATTACATTTAATATACTTAAACGTAGTTCGTTACACATATGACAAAATAGTCTACGGAAAAGGATTGAATTACATTTTTTTTAACAAGAATCACTGTCTTTTTGTCTATATTTTCTATGCTACACATGCCTTTAATGTTGGGGAGCATCTTGGCGGAATCTGCACAAAAATGTATATGTATGGGTTATAAATAAATGCAAGAAAAAATAATATGAACATTAAATATTAATATATTATTTAGAAAAACATTTATTGATTTTAGTTCTGGCGTATTACACACCTTCGTGGTAGTTTATTTAGTGATGTTCTTGAAACACGATCCATAGCAGAAACACCAGCAGAGGGATTGATTGCGTTCAACAAATGAGTATGCTGCTGCTGCTGCTGAGGATGACAAGGACTGGAAACACCAAATGGATTCCCTTGGGGTTGAGCCATGGTGGCTCCCATTGGGCCGGCGGCAAGCGGTGGAGCAAATGGACAATTCAAATGTGGTAAACCCACAACAGGAGGTGTTTGGGTGCCTGTCGGTTGATGATGGATGTTGCTTGGCAGAGGAAATACATTTGGAGAAGATGATCCATAAGCTGCAACGCTTGAGTAAGAAGCTGATGCACTTCCTATACATACATACATACATATTATTACACACAAAAAGCAACCATTATTAGCCGCTCAATAATCCATGAAGCTGGTCCACTTTAGAGGGAAAAAGTAATTTCTCAGGACTCAATATATATATATGAGTACAATGAAGATTCTTACCTCCATCTTTGCTGCCATAGTTATTTTTACAACTTTTACATTGGCATAGATCAGAACATCGAGCTTTAGCCTTCATTAAGATGTACAGGCCAAAAAATATTAATACAGGTCAAATTTGAATTTTTCAATAACTTTTTTGGATAAAAATATTCAACCATGCTAGCCATTGAATAATAATTTAACTTAGTAGTTTAAGAAACAATTACCTTGTGGCAAGGGCAATATCCATTTGAGCATGCTGACTTTAGGCACCGACAGCCTTTTCTAGACTTTTCTTGATTCAAATAGATAGACCTCTTATCTGAGGAAGCTGGTGAAGAAGTTTGATATTGTTGGATTTGAAGGTGTTGTTGATACGAAACATTTGAATATTCTGATTCAAAATCAAGTATATCACACAATACTTTCGTGGTTAGCGATTGTGAGTCATCTTCATCCTTTTGAAACAAATCGTCGCCTTCGTATTCTGCAACCGATTCCTAAAATTGAAATAAATGGTGATATTTTAACATTCCATCTATAATAAAAAATACAAATTTGATATATACGCCAACCCAAAAAATTTGAAGTTTTTTTGTTTGAAAACCTCCCCCATATATCATTATTCTACATCAATATTATTATAAGATTCACGTTCAAGATTTCAAAGGCAAATAATTACATACGTTGACAATTGCGGCATGGTGATGTTGAGTTGAATCTCCCAGAGGTTGTAAATCAAAACGAAGTGATGGGGGCAAATCATCATCATCGTCCAATGCCGAAAGAGGTTCAAAAAATGAGTCCTAAAATTTAAAAAAGAAGATTAATTGTGTTTCATATATACATATAAATACTATTTGAGATATATTTACTTAACAAAAAAATGGAAAAAAAATGTTTTATGCATGCTAGCTAGTGATAAAGACTTCAAAGGTGGTAAGATACGTACGTTGGCAGTAGCGGTATACTCATCAACCAAACCAGCAAACCAAGGGTCTTCAAGCCATGATGATGGTGACCAATCGCCATCCATCGCAAAAGAACCTTCAATTGTGTCCTGAGAGAAAAATAATTTGCCAGCTTAGGTCACCAGGAGGAATTTTTAAAAAATATTGGCATTTTGGCGACTCTGCTTATATGATCGGCTAGCAATATAATGTGAACATGAAGTGGGAAGAGACATTAATAAAATTTTGGTAGGTGAGAAATCCAAAATAGTGTGACGTGTGAGGATGGTTTCAAAAAGCCTACTTGCTGAAACTAATTGTACATAAGAAAACAACTAGATAATACATATTCAAGATAAGATGTTACAATGCAATTAATGCATAACTCATATATAATAAAGATATCTTTATGTTTCAAGATTTTTGGGTTTCCAAGGAAGTATCCCTGGAGGTTTCTTGGAGCAGATTTCAGCACAGAAGCCTCTCATGGAAAGCACAAGTCTTTACCTCTGGTAACTGTAAATTCTTGGCTCATAATTATTTTCACAATGTACTGCACAAATGTGTTTAAGGGTAAATTTCCCTTCGTGTATGAACATATTCAATCCATCTTCCTTTTCTGTCAGTCGAGTCATTTCTCTCTCATTATATTCATTCATGTCTGCTGCGAGTAACTATTCATTTGTTAATTCTTTTGGTAGAATGATATATAAATTATATTTTTAAATAAGCTTAGTGCCAATTACGTGAATGCTGCCCGATGGCTCCTTTTCACCCATTCCCCTCTAGCGTCCCTTTCGATACGGTGACATTGCGGACAAAATCTTGAAGGGCTCTGTGCTGAAATCTGCTCCAAGAAACCTCCAGAGATTTTTGAAGAAGAAACAAGTTCTTTTTGAGAGGGATTTGTGGGGCGATGCTGATTTTTTTAGTGATTTGGGTTCGGTTGTCGTGTAATGCAATCGAAGATTACCAAAACAAAAGAAAGATCGAGTCTTGGACCTTTTCTTTTTGCTAATTTTACTGCCATGGAATGGGAAAGTTTTATTTGTAACATCTACGTAACCCTCCCTCGTAGATATTGTCCCTCTTGTAAACAGAGTAGGGTTTTGTTTCTCCGGATTTCTACGATAACCCAAAAAACGTGTCTACAAGGGGAAGTTATCCACACCCTTATAAAGAGTGTTTCGTTCCCCTTTCCAATCAATGTGGGACTTTACATCCACCCCTCCATAGAGGCCCAGCGTCCTCGCTGGCACACCGACTGGAGGCCTGACTCTGATACCATTTATAACATCCCTAGAGCCCTCCCTCGTAGATATTGTCCCTGTGGCAAACAGAGCTGCAAGGGGAAGGTATCCACACCTTTATAAGGCATGCTTCATTCCCCTTCCCAATCGATGTGGGACTTCACATCAGTAACATCCTGAGGTATTGTCCCTGTTTAACTGCCTATGAGCACAGGGTTTTGCCCTCTTAGGATCCCATAGTTACCCAAAAGGCACCTCGAATGTCAAAGGCCACACCCTGGCTACATATATAGCCTTCACTTTGGATGGGTCAACCGATATAGGACTTTGAGCGCACCCTACTTACTGCGTCTCCCTTCCCCCTTTACCCACTCCAAGGTTCCTCAAGGTGTTAGGTCCCTAGCAGCGTTTCGTGTGACACTCTCCCCACCAATGGAAAGAGCCACATCCTTAGAACCCTCTCTCATAGATATTGTCTCTGTTGCAAACAGAGCAGGGTCTTGCTCTCCTGGAGTGGGATGTTACAACACTCACAAACGAAATGTTCACATTCAGTAAAGTTTCAGTAAAGTTTTCAAATGGGAAGCTTAGATGAGATGAAAAGGAAACGAGGGTGGGTGATCAGGCCATGGCTAACGTATGTATTATCATCGTAGCGTAAACATTTAAAAAGAGACCAGCATGATATACATATATATATATATATGTATGTATGTATATAAACTAAAGATAGAAGATCAATGTAGAAACATGCAAGTACGTACCTGTGAAATTTCGTTGGCAACATCCATCTTCAAGATTATGCTTTATTGATTTTTTTTTCTGTGCAGGAGAGATGAAGACGATACGACGGTAGGAAAGACGCAAGGAGGAAATACACAAGTTCAAATTTTGAGAAACACGTGCGCTTATGATGATCCTTCTAGATTATATAAGTCTTGATCTTTAGTTAAATGAAAATATCTGGTGGAGGATGGAACTTTAAACTAATGTGTTTTACTTTTAATTATTCTGATATTTTCTTTGTTTTCAAGATAAAGCTTTCTTTGTTTTCATCTAAAAAAATATCATTATAACAAAATAGTGAAAATATATTGCCGTAAAATTAATTAAAATAATTATTTCACTGTTGGATGTATCAAAGGTTAATCTAAAACGTTGGTTGATTTTTAAACGGTGCATTTAACAGAAAAGGTCCCCAAAGGAAAGAAGGAGAGCACTGGCACTGCCGGCGAGTCCTGACTCCTCCGACCTAAATCACTGCAGCGTCGCCGTAGCTTCCAGCCTCCTAAATTCAGTCGCCGTCTTCTTCCAGCTATCGAGTCCATCCGTCGAGCCCAGCCATCGCCGTCTTCTTCCACTGGAGACTCGCGGTGCCGTAGCTTCCTTCTTTTAGTCCAGACAGTACAGCCATCGCCATCGCCATCGCCGTCGCCTTCCAGCTCCCAGTCCAGCCATCACCGTCACCTTCCAGAGTTGCAGTCGCAGTAATCGCTCTGAGGTACTTGTAAATAACTTTCTCCAATCCCTTTCATTCTAAAGTGACGACGTTTATTATATGTTTGTAATCTTCCAAGGAGCTGTGACTCAACGCAGCTTCTCGATATATTCAATTATAATTTTCTCTCCTCACCCTCTCCACTGCATTGTGCTTTCTTGGATGCATATGTCTGTGGTTATTAGGACATACCTACCTGCATACATACATGCATATGCGTGTGTGTAGAAACCATTAGAAGATGTATTGAATGTCTTAGTGGCGCATTGTTGAAAATTTGACGACATCGAGGCCAGAAACAATTTGTTGATTGAACGTGACCTAGTGGCTATCCATGAATTTGATAGTACGTACTGTGAAAATGTGGCAAGAATACAAAATCATACATCTAAGCAGCGTGTCCTTACACATCAGGAGCTCTAAGTTTATACCAGCAAACTTGCGTACTGTATTCTTGTTGGTTTCATTTCAGTGAAAATCATATATTCGTTTTCTATTTGCCATTTTGCTTCAGAAAACCAATAATTGAGTTGTAAGAGTCTTATATAATTGAAAAATAATGGGTTAAGTACTTATCCCATGAGTGGGTTGGTTGATTGTAATGATGAGACTGATTGTCACATGGCAAGAATTTTTTTTTTCTGTCAGAATTTTTTTCTCTTAGAAATAGGTCGCTCATGTAGATTGTAACGAAGATTTGATGATTTGTGGTGGTGGCTATGCTTTATCATGTAGGTTGGTGTTGAAGAGTTGCTGTAATAATATACATTTCATGTTTGTTAAATTGTTGTATTATTAGGTTGTCTTGTTGATTAATTATATTATAACATTTTTTTATGCATTTTGGATTATTTTAATTAATTTTTGTAATTTATGACTTATTTTAGATTTTGGCCTGTTTCAGGCCTAGGCCTGTTGCCTGATTATATAGGTTAATCAGAAAACAGCCTTTTTCATAGGCTTTAGACCAGGCAAAGGCCTCAAAAAGGCTTGTGATAAGCCACAGGCCAGGCACAAGCCATGATCACACAAAATAGGCCTTTCCTGATTTGTTTCTACCCCTAATTGCTGCCACCACAGCAAATGGTGGACAAATTCCACTCATTCCACAAATTCGCAGTTTTTTGAGGGCTCTTTGAAAAGCTATTTGGCATCCATCTGTGTCATAGTGCATAAAAATCTTGTCAAACTATCTTAATAATAGGAGTATTGTCTGAATCAAGTTTTAGATGGAATGTAACAGATGTGCTATAATCTTTACCTGTGAACTCTGTTACTCAAGTCTTTCCCATGAGATAATAAATAAATTTTGATTGTATCAATTTAATTTTCAGCTCGCTTTAATAAATGCAATCAAGAAACAATAGGGTTAAAGTCCAAATTTGTCCCGGAGGCTTCTTTTGGGTTCAATATTCCTGTGGAAGTTTCAAAGTAGAGCAATATTGCCTCATTCCGTCTAGATATTGACGTTGGGCACTAACATTTTTAACGGCAAGGGTAATATTACTCCCAAAAAAAAACCTTTTTGAGTAACATTGCTCTTGATCGAAAACTTATGTAGGAAATTTGCACCTTAACCCAGAATGATATGTAACCTTTGTTTTAAGGGAAATGAATGATTTAAATGTTGAATAATCTAAACTTGTATATTTAATGTTATGATAAAAAAAAACTCTGTTTTTATGTATTCTTACGGTTGAACGGTTGTTCCCTATGAAGCGCCAACACCTGAAAATTACTTATTCTGTCTCACATGCATCTGACACTCTTACCAAATGCTTGACAAAATTTTGAGTTGCACTAAAAAGTAAAACCGCATTTTCTTTCTTTCTTTTTTGTTGAGTATTCTTACCATGTCATGTCTAGTTTACACGTTGATACAGTTGTTAGGACACTTTTGCTTTATGAAGAGGAATTATTTCTGATGCTTTGAATATCCACATATTGCTACTGATTTTTCCTTATCTGATCATGTAGCAAGTCAATCGTCTAGAAATAACCCCTGATAAACGTTACCTGGCTGCAGCTGGTAATCCTCACATACGATTATTCGATATTAACTCAAATACCACTCAACCAGTATTTGTTTCTACTGATACAATTACTTCAGAATCAACATTCATTCTGGTTCCTAATCATTCTGTTGCCAATTGTGTGGCAGGTAATGAGCTATGATTCACATACTAATAATTTAATGGCAGTGGGGTTCCAATGCGATGGAAATTGGATGTATTCAGGTTCAGAGGATGGCACAGTGAAGATTTGGGATTTAAGGTGAAGCTGATCTCTTTCAATGTGTTTCTGAAGTATCAGTTCATGCCCTTAAAATCTTCTAGTGGTGGGCTTAATTCAATGAAAATTGTAGGGCTCCGGGCTGTCAGAGAGAATATGAAAGTTGTGCAGCAGTGAATACGGTTGTGCTACATCCAAATTAGGTTACGTTAACTGTTTATCTAGGGAAGTTGAAGGTTTTTCTGGGTTAGATCTAGATTACTGGCAATATAAATATTGAGGAGAGATATCAAGTGATAATGACTGCGTGAATTGTCATGTTTTCATAATACCTTTGGCTAAAAGGATCTTTATTGGCTAATAGGTTTTTAACTATTTTTTACACTTTATTTAATTAACTTGCCACATTAATGGGGCTTAACGCCTGCAATTTGCATTTTGGTTAATTACACCATCCGTTAATTAACTATGCTTTATCTTGTTGGTTGGTGTTGAAGAATTGTTGTAATAATATACATTTCTTGTTTGTTAAATTGTTGTATTATTAGGTTGTGTTGTTAAATTGGAATTTCGAATGGCTATATGGTTGATAATTCAAGTGTACTTATGCATAGTGAATACCAAGTCTAAGATTGAAATGCTTCAGTTAGTCTTAGTAGGTAGGTTTATGCATATATTTTTAAGGGATTTGAGTCAAGGCTTGAAAGGGATGAATTGACTTTCGGGGTTTGTCTGAGACTTGGTTTAACGTTCTGTAACATCGCAGCAGGGCAATCGTGTTAAACATTTTTTAGGTCACTAAACTTGCAGATTTTACAACTGCATATGCATCATCCTACATTGGCATGACCTTGACAAATTTGAAATTTTGCAAATGGAAGAAACAATGTTTTCCCTAACAGAGAGAAAGCCTAGGTTTTTTTAGGCTGTCTCTGAGCTAGCAAAGGGTTATCTGGGAGGATAATGATAATATGTTTTTGGAACCATAGTTGTTCCAAACATAATATGCAAGCTAATTCATATTCAATCCTGTGCTCGTACTTACCAGAATTTCTGACTTGGTCTTGGAATTTGCTCTGGTAGGTTGCCAAATGCTGGTTTGGAGAGCACAATCCGTTTTTGGGAAGCCAAAAGTGGGTGGTGCTATCGAATTATCCAATATCCAGATTCGGTTTGACATAGTTCTTACCTACTTTCTCTTAGAAGCTTGTGATTTTTTGTGTTGATTGGGCAAGTGACAATTTTTTCTGCCATGACCACACTTGAAGGTTTGTCATATGATTGAGCATCTAAATATTCTGAATTAGACTGCAGCCTGATAACAATGAGGCTTACAGATACATTTTCTTCTTTGCAATATTTTTAGATTAATAATTCATTAATAAATAAAACGTTATTTGTCCGTTTGGGAAAACGGTAGAGAAGTACTTTTACGCAAGTTGAGGTAAATATATGGAGGAGATTCTCGTTTTGTGAGAAAAACACTGTTGAACGTACTTTTGGGTGAAAGTTAAGTGTTTCCAAATAAGCACATTGCTAGACTAATCTCATGGCTCTGTAGATTATGAATAAATTTACTTTTCTAATTCTCAAATTAATAGAAATGGTGGGTTGATAATTTCCATGTATAACATTGTGATGCTAGTTGTACCTTTTCATGAATGGCTATTGAACTAGTGAGGATGCTGTTCAATGATTGATCGAACTTTTTTTTTCTCTGCAACGAGCAAAAATTTTCAATTGTGCAGTTTTTTGAGGGCTCTTTGAAAAGCTATTTGGCATCCATCTTTGTCATAGTGCTAATAGGAATATTGTCTGAATCAAGTTTTAGATGGAATGTAACAGATGTGCTATAATCTTTACCTGTGAGCTCTGTTACTCAAGTCTTTCCCATGAGATAATAAATAAATTTTGATTGCATCAATTTAATTTTCAGCTTGCGTTAATAAATGCAATCAAGAAAAATAATAGGGTTAAGGTCCAAATTTGGCCCCAGAGGTTTTTTTTTGGGTTCAATATTGCCGTGGAAGTTTCAAAGTAGAGCAATATTGCCTCACTCCGTCAAAAAATTGATGTTGACCGTTAACATTTTAATGGTAATGAGTAATATTATTCCAAAAAAGAACTTTTTGAGTAACATTGCTCTTGAACGAAAACTTCTGCAGCAAATTTGTACCTTAACCCAGAATGATATGTAACCTTTGTTTTAAGGGGAATGAATGACTTAAATGTTGAATAAGCTAAACTTGAATATTTAATGTTATGATATAAAAAAACTCTGTTTTTATGTATTCTTACTGTTGAGCGGTTGTTCCCTATGAAGCGCCAACATCATAAAATTACTTATTCTGTCTCACATGCACTCTTACCAAATGCTTGACCTAACTTTGAGTTGCACTAAAAAGTAAAACCGCATTTTCTTTTCTTTTGTTTTTTTTTGTTGAGTATTCTTACCATGTCATGTCTAGTTTACATGTTGATACAGTACGTTAGGACATTTTTGCTCTATGGAGAGAAATTATTTCTGATGCTTTGAAGATCCACATATTGCTACTGATTTTTCCTTATCTGATTCATGTAGCAAGTCAATCGTCTAGAAATAACCCCAGATAAACGTTACCTGGCTGCAGCAGGTAATCCTTCATTCTTGTTCCTAATCATTCTGTTGCCAATTGTGTGGCAGGTAATGAGCTATGATTCACATACTAATAATTTAATGGCAGTGGGGTTCCAATGCGATGGAAATTGGATGTATTCAGGTTCAGAGGATGGCACAGTTAATATTTAGGATTTAAGGTGAAGCTGATCTCTTTCAATGTGTTTCTGAAGTATCAGTTCATGCCCTCAAAATCTGCTAGTGGTGGGCTTAATTCGATGAAAATTGTAGGGCTTCGGGCTGTCAGAGAGAATATGAAAGTCGTGCAGCAGTGAATACTGTTGTGCTACATCCAAATCAGGTTATGTTAACTGTCTCTCTAGGGAAGTTGAAGGTTTTTCTGGGTTAGAACTAGATTATTGGCAATATAAATATTGAGGAGAGATATCAAGTGATAATGACTGTGTGAATTGTCATAAATTCATAATAGCTTTGGCTAAAAGGATCTTTATTGGCTATTAGGTTTTTAACTATTTTTTCCTCTTTATTTAATTTACTTCCACATTAATGGGGCTTAACACCTGCAATTTGCATGTTGGTTAATTACTTTTTGCAGCAGCTCACCATAACTGTAGTTTGGTGTCTTGCCTATGCAAAACATTGAGCTGCTAAGAATGGATGTTCATATTACAGGGATAGTTGGACTGTCGTTTGAATATGTTGGGAACTTTGGGAAAGCATAGTCTAATTAAAGCTAAAATAGTTTTCTATTAGCCTTGGGGTGGTTGGCTTTGGCTGATATGATTTGATTAAAAAAATGATAAAAATAGCAATTGCGTATCTCTAGATTTAAAAGATCCTTTGAGCTACCTTGAGACTGTGAAATCAACTTTTGTTATAATGCTTACTTATGGATGCAATTGTAACGACCTAATTTTTACTTGGAAGATTTAATTATCTTTAAGAAATAAATATTTATTTAAAAGATTTAATTGTTATTTAGAAATAATATGTATATTTAGTATAATTTGTTTGGTAGTTTGTGAATTAAAGAAAATAAAAATGATCCCTAATAAAATGTATATAAATTTAGAGAAACATTATTTATAATAAAATATTTATAAAGGTAAAAGAAAAGAAAATGAAAATGAAAAGAAATAGATATATATGTAAATAACGTGCCATAACAAAATATATATACATATAAAGAATAAGGAAAACGGATCACATAGCTTATATATATATATATATGTATGTATATATATGTATATTAAATAAAACAATATTTAGGTGTGTGAATGAAGCCTCAGCGTATTGTCACGGGGCTAGTCTTTCGACCCGTGCGGCGCTTAGACAATCTTCACTAGAAGTTGCTAAGTAAGCCTATTTTCTATGAAAGAGGATGCTTGGCAAAGTTGAGGAAAAGGGAAAGCTTGAGGGCAAGAGAAAGAGCTTGGAG